>CATIWQ010004460.1:0-11950 GCA_949673415.1 Euphorbia schlechtendalii
ACTGAGATTTGTACTTATATTTTAATATTATGAACTTTGTATTTTATTGTGTTCATGGAATTTATCAGTCATAAAATATATTTCCGTAGTCAAATTTTATATTTTCAGTTAAAAATTCAGAAATAAAATTTTTTCCCTCCCTTCGCCTAGCCGGAATAAAATTCCGGCCAGTTTTACACTTGGCCGTAATTTTATTCCGGCCAACCACATTATTGGCCGAAATTTTATTTCGGCCGTTATAGAGTTAGTTAGGCCAGAATTTTATTTCGGCTTTTAACTCGTTTGGCCGGAATAAAATTCCGGCCGGCAACTTGGCTAGCCGGAATAGTATTCTTGCCAAATGTGAATTTGGCCGGAATAAAATTCCGACCAACCCTAATATTGGCCGAAATTTTATTTCGGCCATAATATAGTTAGGCCGGAATTTTATTTCGGCTCCTAACTCCTTTGGCCGGAATAAAATTCTTGCCGGCAACTGGGCTGGTCGGAAAATCCGGCCGGCCAATATACAGTCGCCGGAATTGACAATCCGGCGAGGGGTGAAAAAAAAATTTTTTTTGCTTCGGGGGTATTTTTGTCTTTTGAACAGGCGACGAGAAGTAAAAATGGGCGACGCGTAGTAACACCCTTTTATAAGATAGGAAATTCGTAAATTATACGTTGATAAGAAATTTTTTAATGTACAAAATTAAATAAAAACAACGTGCTAATAAATTGTTTAAATTTAAGTTACAAAAACCCAAGTCAACTTTACATGTTATAAGAGAATCACCATTAACCAACGAAAAACGTATTATATTAAAAGAGAATTATCTCATTAGCAACAATCATATATGTTTAATTTAGGCTTAATGCGATTTGTTGGTAGGTCCAAGTTCATAGGCATTGATTCTTAATAATTTATGATAACTTGTATTACATTTATTGTGTCATATTAATAAAGACAATGAACATATTGCATTTATATATTGTGCTATAATATGAGTAGGGTATCTGTTGATTATAAATCATAAAATTATCCCAAGTCTGTTCAATAATGGGAATGATTAGAACTAAAGATTTGTATGTTAGATGATCTATAGTAATAGATTTACAATGTCGCTTGTTAAGCAGATCATGAACATGGGCACATGTCGTGGACATGGACTGGACCAATCCATGCTAAGTAGGTCTTGATTATCCTTAGACTTAATTGTAATGTACTAATAACCTGGAATTGGGTAATCTGTGGTATACACCTAACGGATCCTTAATTATTGGATTACAAGCATGGGTATGCTCAGTTTATTTCATGAACATGTTATTAATAGTGTTGTAGTTTAAGAATTGTCATTTCAGTTTGAGAAATTGAAAGACATTGTGTCGGCGTTGATAAACCATAATACATGGTGATAATTATCATGCCTTGTTTATCAGCTAGATGTTGAGAGCAAAGGATTTTACAAGATAACTACTGAGTTCAGTATCTAGATTAGATAGTTGTATTCTGTCTCAATTGGGGGTTTTAATGGTTTGCTAGATACCACTTATAGTCTTTGGGTAAAGGCCATTGCCAACATATGGACAGACTCAAAGGATCGTGCGTTTAGAATCACTAATTCGGGATTTATCGTACATGTAATGTTACAAGACGTGATGAAGAAGTGATTATTAATTAATTGACATGTCAAGTCAATGTAATTAAATAATAAATGTAACTCCAATGAATTAATTTAGTTAATGGTATAATATAGTATAATTTATTTTATTCATTAAAGCTAAATCAAGTTGATTAAATGTATTTACATGTGGTATTTGTTTAATTGACAATTAAATAAATTCATATATGAAATAATTTAATTGAATAATTATTCAATAAAATTTGCATACTAAAATAATTTGTTAACTACTTTAGTTAATTAACTTTAATTTGTAGTATGACAATCAATTTGATCAAATTATATGGTTTTAATTTTATCTATAAGTTAAATTATGAATTATAAATAACTTCAATTATAAATTATTTAAGGAATTAAACTTAGTGGTTTAATTATTAAATTAAGCTTCTATTGGGTAAAATTTATAATTAAATTAAATCTAATTCTAATTAACTAATTAGAAGTAAATAGAATAAAAATAAAACAAAATAAAAACCTAATTCTAATATAAAAAAGACACGTGTACAACAGTCTAAAGAGATGAGCAGCCACATATACGTTTAATAGGTTAAAGAATCAAGGTTCTTGGAGTTTTCTTTGATTTTTTCTTCGTCTTCTTCGGCTAGCATCGATCCCGATTCGAGAGGAGTTCGTGCACGTGATCTTGGAGGGTTTTCGTTTTGAAAAACTCGTTTACATCAACTCCTTCAAGAGACATTTGCTGTGAGTTTTATATGCTATAATCTCACGATTTTAAAATTTCATTGTATGGTATTCGATAAAAGATTCTCGTAGATTTGAGATTTTCAATTGATTTTCGCCTTTGTGATTGATTTTCGATGACAAATCCCTTCACGATTAACATATTAAAAGAGAATCATTTCATTAGCATCAATCATCCATGTTTAATTTAGGCAAGGTGTCGAAGTTGCCTCATATAATTCATTGATTCTCTAAATTTTGAAAATAATCTCGTAATTACCTCAATTTTTAGAAAGTGCACCACTTTACTTCCTAAACTTCATGTGTCACCTTTTTATTCGAATCACATACGGTGTGAATTGGAGATTTTTCTTTCTATTTAATGTAAACCCAAATGAGGTAATTTTTTTAAAAAAAAAAAAGATCTAACGAAAGACTAACTAGACTATATCAATAAGGCATGTGCAATTACAAAAGATAATTATTAGAAAGCACTAAAAAAAACTCATGTTGTTAAAATTGGTTTGTTAAGTAGTTGATGAATGATTGAAGTATTTGATAAGAATTACTTAAAACATATATTATAAGTAAAAAAATGTATAGAAAAAAAGATGCTTATATAAAATTAAAAGAGGTCTTATGTTTTTTTATATGTTATATTCGTAAGTACTTATAACATGTTTAAACATAATTTTTCAAGTTCGGCATATAATACACATAATAAAAAATGTTTTACAAGTTAAGAAGTGTTACTAATAGAGAAACTAACCAAGGCCTCGTTATTTTCTATTGCTGTAAATATATTATTTTTAATCAGGTAAAGTCATTTTTCTTAAATTTATCAATCAAATACAATTCAGTTTGCATGGTTACAAATACATATTATGTTTATTTTTTATACTGTTGACAAGGAAAGAAATCATTAACGAGGGCATCTTTTTGTGAAGAGATTGAGGGGGTGTTTCTCAAAACTTCTCAAAAAGTCATTTATATCTTATAAGTGACTTTTTTAAGAAGTAAATCTGATTTACTTTTAACTTCTGTCTTATTTTTAACTTTTAAGTTAAAAAAAAGCTATCAGAAACATTTCACTGTTTGACTTATAAGTTAAAATCTCTTTAAAAGATATTTTTAAGTTAAAAGTTAAAAAGAAGAAGTTTTGAGAAACACCCCCTAAATCTAAATTACCATCTTTTAGTCTCGTATCTCTTAATAAATTATGTTCAGTATCTTTATTGTTTATTTTTCTTTATTAAATTTAGACCTGTTCGTCGAGCATGCCAGGCTGGGTTCGGGTTGAGTTTGGTAGATTTTTTAATAAAAATATTAATCCAAGCCCGGCCCAAGCCCATACTTTAGAATTTCAGGCTTGGGCTGGATTTATAAGGTAATTCCCAAGCCCGGCCCCGGCCCGCGAATATTTTTTTGTTATAAATTTTTTTATTAAATTAAATAGAAAAAATATAAAAAAATCAAAATATATTTAAATTTTAAACATAATTGCATTGTTTACTTAAAATTTTTAATATTTGTAAAATTTATTACAATCAAGTATATAAATTTAATTGTATAAAATATAAAATTTTAAAATAGTTATAAATTTAATGTATAAATATATAATAAAATTATTCATCAGGTCGTGCTTGGATATTTATATAAAAATCAAATCCGACCTATAAAAATTCAGATTTTGACGAGCTTAGGCTCGGACTGAATTTTTAAAAACAATAAATATCTAAGCCCGATCCATTAAAGCGGGCTCAGACCGGTTCGGCAACCGCGAACAGGTCTAGAATTTATTTACTATTGATTTATTATTTATCCCCACTTATCACATTATTATTTGGATTTGTTTAAGATTTATATTTTACTTGAAAAGCATAAAACAGTGAAATCATTGTTGGCAGCTTTTCTGAAAATGGAAAATTTTCTGATTCAAAAACAGCCAAATCTAACAAATTTCCTCTTCTTCTTCCCCATTCCAATTTATAATCGATTTCTACTTTTCCCCTTTCATTCTCCCTAACAATGGCTGCTTCTCTCCTCTCTTCCCCTTCTTTTCTCAGCGTAAAACCCTCTCTTTCCCTCAAATCGCCCCACAATCCTCTCTTATCTCGTTCCTGTTCGCTCTCTCTTCCTTCAAGTAACGTGCTTTCTCGCTTTCTACGTTTCCCCTCTTTCTAATTTCTTCGATTTCTCACTTGATTCTCTTTCGTTTTGTTGTAGGTGCGGCGTTTGTCGCGAAATGTCCGATGGTCGCCGCTAAATCGACTGCTCCCGTTTCTGATATCAAGGAGTTGAAGAATCCCATTGTTGTCATTGATAACTATGACAGCTTTACTTACAATCTTTGCCAGGTTCGATTCTCTTTCTTGTCAAGGTTTCAATTTGTTTTTCGTTTTGATTGTTTCAGCTTTGTGTACTTTATGATTTTTTTGGTTTATTTAGTTCCAAATTAATCAAAACTATTGACGATAGCGAATAATTAATTCATGTTTGTCAATTAATTTTTAGTATTTTATTGGTTTCCCTCTGATCTGAGTGTCGAAATTAATTTATGTATATTGTGATTGTTGTGTTGTGTTGTGTTGATTGTTGGAGATAACAAATAATTACTTGTTGATTCTTGTATTTTCATCTTGATTTACCTGTTCACCTTGTTTTGTTTGTGATTAACATGTGAAGATTCAGATTTTACCTTCATTTTATTTTCTTATGGATCCGTTTATATCGGTAGCTTGGCTTTCTGAAAGGGTAAATTATTCTGATTTTTTTCACAAATTCACTTGTTTTGCCTTATCTAATATTGGTCTATAATTGCCTTACAAATGGATGTTAGATTTAAAATTATAAGTAAGAGTTTTAGATTATTATTATTATTATTTATCTATCTTTCTACTTTTTATTCTGTAATTTTATTATTCCATTTTGTTAGTTGCTTGAGGTTTTGAGGAAGATTACATGTACTCTGTGAGCTAGAGCTGAAAGTGAAAAAACAGCAAGTAGAACATTTAAGTTAAATTTAATCACAAGCTAACCATAACCAGAAAGTTCTAGAAAATAAACTACTACCCATAAAGACAATGTCAGGAAAAGCCCAGAACTAAAACTAACTAAACAATTAGCCGTACATTTATCAATGGAAGTTTTGAGAACTTATGTAGTATAATAATTGAACTTAAAAAAATAACCTGAGAAATGTTATTGTTCAATTCTACCTCAACCAGTACTAATATGACTTTGAAGAAATTTCAACATGAGACGCAATATAACTCTCACTAAAATGCTTCTTTTGCTCCAACACAATGCAAATCAATTGATAGTTTGATGCCAAACCAAAAACACTTGCTATTAAGCTACGGGTACAAAATAAAATGATTTTTCTCATGACAATATTTGTGCTATGTTGAACTGTAAAGTGGCCTATAGTCTATTCTTTTGCTCTTTAAATGATTTGGAAATTTACATATGAAATGATATATGTGAATATTTGTAAAAATTTTATTTTCTTGCCTACCTCATGGCGCATCATTAACACCATAAAACTCAGAATACTGTGCAATTGAAGGATTTTTATGAATTTCGTTTAGTACTTTTGTTTTAGCTTAGTTTCTTGTGATGTTAGATCACATGTACATTTTTTTAGACATGCCATTAGTGACATGGATTTATTCTTGTATCCCTTACATCTGTTGCTTTTATTTCTGTTACTAATCTAGCCAGATTATCACTTACTCAGTAAGTGTCTATGTTTCAGGAAACTTTTCTTATTTTTCGATCAAAACTATAAACATGTTCTGATTTGCATGATTGATATCATATCATTTCATGAATTCACTCCTATGGCTTTGAATTGGTGTTATATTACTATTAACTTTTACTTGTATCTGATGTATGCTCTGCGGAATTTAATCTATTTGTCAAAAAGGAAAAACTGCGATAAGCTAAAGCTTTTTATGTCCATGATTTTGTCATGTAGCGGCGTCCTAGAATATCGTGGGAATGTCATTACTCGTTTTTTACAAAGCCTTGTATAGGTTTGTTGTTGTTAAAAGTTTAGAAAACGACACAAGACTGTATAAACGCTTCATTTCAACAAAATTTGTCGTGATGCGTTTAGAAGGCTGTGATTAAAAACTAATTTACTTTTACAAGTTCCAAATTCTTTTTCATTATTTCCATTGCAATGTGCTTCATGAATCTATATTTTAAAGCTATTATGCTAATACTCGTGGTGTTGTTGTTCTCAAGTATATGGGAGAGTTGGGATGCCGTTTTGAGGTATATCGGAACGACGAAATAACAGTGGAGGAGTTGAAAAGGTAAGGCTCGAAATTTTTATGCAATTTATGTAAATATAACATCTTATGTGCTGATAAACCAGATTATTGTAGTCTCTATTACTTAATATCTGCTTTTGGTTTTTACAGGAAAAATCCAAGTGGGGTGCTTATATCCCCAGGACCAGGTTTGAACTTTTGGCTTCTATAACAAATTTAATGTTTTTTATGCACAATCGAATTTTAGGTAGATGAAAAATTTCAGAAGGAACAAACTTTAAACTTTTTCGTCCATTATGTTTCATTATATAGGCACACCGCAAGATTCCGGAATATCTTTACAGACTGTTGTTGAACTTGGTCCATTAGTACCGTTATTTGGTGTGTGTATGGGCCTGCAGTGTATTGGAGAGGCTTTTGGAGGCGAGTCTTCTTATTTTTTTAATCTATTAAACTGCTGAAAACATTACAAGTTATTTATACCTTTATTTGTATTTATTCGATATTTATGTTGCAGGGAAAATTGTGCGTGCTCCTTATGGTGTAATGCACGGGAAAAGTTCTCCTGTGTTTTTCGATGAGAAAGAGGACAGCGACAATGGCTTGTTTACTGGGCTACCAAAGTAGGTTCATTTTTGGCGACGAATTTTACTTTCTAACGATACAAAATTGCACAAGTTTTGGCGTCGAATTAGCTTGATGTTTCATGTTTATTGATTTATATTATCTAGTGTCGCTTTTAGGCAAAAAAAAAGGTCATTGTACCATATAAGTCATTTGCATGAATAGTCCCTGTGCTATTCAATTATTACTTTTTCATCCCTTTTGCTATACAATTTGTTACTTGCCCTACATTTTTTATTTTGCATAATATGTACTTAAAGGGACTAAAAAGTTAATAGGTTGCATACTACGGGACCAAATAGGCAAACAAGCTATACCACAGGGACCGAAAAAGTGATTTCACCGTTGTTTTTAAGGATACTGGCTGAAATCATTTATATTTCTCGTTGATGACATTTTGTGTTTTACAGTCCATTCACCGCTGGGAGATATCACAGCCTAGTGATTGATTTAGAAACATTCCCGAAAGAAGAGCTAGAGATAACTGCATGGACAGAAGATGGGCTTGTAATGGCTGCTCGTCACAAAACGTACAGACATTTGCTGGTAAGTATGAAATAAAATCGTCATTGCAATTGAAATTAAATGTTTTTTTTATGTTGTTAAATAAATGGGTTGGGGTGAAAATGGGCAGGGAGTGCAATTCCATCCAGAAAGCATTATAACATCGCAAGGAAAGACCATCATTCGCAATTTCGTCAAAATGGTTGAAAGAAAACAGGCCGAATCGCCGAACTAGTGCACATATCAGCATGAATGTTTCTCAGATAAGGTTATTGTTTTGACAGCACAGAGTATTGGCTTGTTTTTCTGAATGTGTTATTGCAATAATGTTTTCATGGCTTTACTGATCAGGTCGGCTCACTCATGGGCTCGATTTCTGTTGTTTTGTACTTTTGTAGGGTTTAAGAAAAATCACTATAGTAATTTCAAATTGCAGAGTAAGATGGAATTTGAAATGAAAATTGAAAGTGTCTTGCAATTGTCAAAATGATAAATATTTATTACCAAAAAAGGTACCTCTTTTATTTTATCTTTTTAGAAAAAACAAAAGCTTGACAGGTGAATGTGACATATTTTAGATGGAGCTTGTATTTTAGAATAGGGTGAATTTCAAAGTAGTTTCATTCATTTGTAAAAGAAGTTTGAGAAATTTTTTTTTTACAGGGTCTGAGAAATTGTACCGTTAGTAAACAAAGGAAAATAGCTTGAATCTGTCAATTATTACACACGTGTGCAAGTGCAAAGATAACAAATCAAATTCTTGCTAATATAAAATACCAAATTATTCTCAATAATTTAATCAAATTAAAACCAATTTCATCAATATCTCTTCCCATTTCTCTGGTTCACTTTCCAATCTGTATTCTTAATCACATTCAATTTCTTCTTTTCTTAATTCAACTTATTTTTGCTGTCCCTCATTAATCTAGTGTTGATTTGAAGGATCTCTTACACAATCCTACAAAATTCTCAAATCGTGAAACCCTAATTATGAGTTCATCCTCTTCACAATCTTCAAGCTCAATCTCTGTTTCCAGATGTAGATGTTATTGTGGGCTTCAAGTTCCGATGAGAACAGCTAAGACTCAACACAATATAAGGAGAAGATTTTTCGGTTGTGGAAGATACGGTGAGTTTGGCACCTGCAATTTTTTCTCCGGGTATGACCCGAAGCCGATTTGTGAAAGGGGAATAGAGTTTGGGCATGAAATTTTAGCAAAACTGAAGACATGTAAAGCTGAGTTAGCTTCAAGTGAAATGAAAGTTGAGAATTTAGAGTTGCAATTACTTAGGGCAATTGATGTAGTTGCAAAAAGGGAGGAAGAAATTCTGAAATTAAAGTCTGTAATAGAAGTTGAGTTTTAATCAAGAAAATGGATTGGAAGTGAACCAAAGAAGGGGAAAACATAGTCGCAATTGATTTTAGTTTTGTTAAATTGGCTTTTTATATTAGCAAATTTTAATTTACCTTCTTTGCCCTTTCACCATGAGTAAAATTTGACGGGCACAAGCCAATTTCCTTTGTTTGTTAACGGTACAATTCCTTGGATCCCTTTTTCTAAAAAAAAATTTCAGACTTCCTTTTGTAAATGAGTGAAATCACAAGGTACTTTTTTAAAATTTATCCTTTAAAATATTATGCTTTCGACGAATGACACATGTTCCACTAATTATAAAATGAATATGTCTCACTCATCAGAAATTCAGAACCATAGCTCCATGTAAAAAAAATCTGGCCAATGTTCCATTTTTACATTTTTTCACGATGCAAAACCCATAATTCACATGTTTTTTGACAAATGGGACAATGACCCAAAACTAGCATTTTATAAATTCATTTACTGAACAGCTATGCGTCGCCCGTTTTTACTTCACGTCGCCCGTATTGTTTCAAATACTTTCCTCTTTTACCCCTGGGCCTAATTTCTCTATACAATCCCACTTCCCTAACTTTTTTTCTATTCTAACATCCAAACTTCAAATTCATACCCTAAACTTTCTCTAAAATTTCAAAAAAAATTTCCAGCTACATGGACGGAGGACGGAGGAAATCAGAAGCGTCGGCTCAGGTATTTTTTCGAATTTCCTTTAACATCGATGCTGCTTTTTCCGGCCATGTTTCTTGCCGGAAAACATCACCGGTTTCCGGCGCCGAAAACCGGTCGGGTTTGCAGTTTCCGGCGCCGGAATCTGTAAACCGGTTCGCTTCCGGTGGAAACGAACCGGAAACGGTTTGTTTCCACCGGAAATGAACAGATCGGCTCATTTCCATCGCCAGAAACGAACCAGGACTGGTTCGCCGAAAACAAACCGATCTGGTTCGTTTCCACCGGAAATGAACCGATCCGCTCGTTTCCGGTGGAAACAAACCGTTTCCAGTTCGTTTCCACCGGAAACGAAGCATCCCGACGTTTCCGACAGAAAAAGTTGGCCGGAAAATAATTCCGGCCAACCATAATGTTGGCCAAAATTATTTTCCGGCCAACCACAGAAGTGGCCGGAAAATAATTCCGGCCACTTGCAACTGTGGTCGGAAATAATTTCCGGCCAACCACATAGTTGGCCGGAATTTGATTCCGGCCACCGGGTTGGTTGGCCGGAAATTCCGGCCACAGTAGCAAGTGGCCGGAATTATTTTCCGACCAACTACATTATTGGCCTGAATTATTTTCCGGCCAACTACATTATTGGCCGGAATTTTATTCCGGCCAGGTGCATTGCTGGCCGGAATCAAATTCCGGTCAATAACGTTGTCGGCCGAAATTTAATTCCGGTCAACTATAACCGGAATTTAATTAGGTTGGCCGGCTACATTAGTACGGTCAAAATTGTATGCCGGGATTAAATTGTTTGAACCGATAATCGTATATCGGGGAAATTTTTAAAATTTTTTATTCAAATACATGTTCGTAATTTCAGAAGTACATAACATTTTATTTGGTAACATAATAAAAGTTGGTAAAAAAATAAATTTAGTCGATTAAATATTTTTTACGGAATATTTAATTTACTGAATTATTAATTTATTAAGTATTTATTTACGGAATATTTATTATATTGAATATTTCTTTAATAACATATTATTTTATTGAAGTTCGTTTTAACTGTTTTGGATATTTGTTTATTGAATACAGGATATGATGGGTTCGGACCCACGGGCGTTTGTTTCCCCGATGGACGATGGTGATGGCATTGACTACAGTAGCCACTTCATCACAGATACAGAATTTCAAACAGCAGAAGATGCAGTTGAATGGGCAAGGAATATTTCAAAGGGATTTGCATTCGATCTCGTTATATCATCTTGGAAGGGAACAAAGAGCAGACTCATCAAATGTAGTCGTGGTTAGCCATATAAGGGGAAAGACAAAAACTTGCCATTTTGCAAACGGATATTCACAAAAACAGAAAAATGTGGTTGCCCTTTCCAAATACAACTGAAGCAGAGTAGTTGAACTTCCAAGTGGTCAATTACAGTCAAAGCTGGATATCATGGCATGCACAACCATGTCATGTACAACTTTGATGCTGCTCATCCAGAACATAACCGAATGAGGGAGGAGTCTAAGCAAACCATTGCAGAAATGAGCGAAGCCTAAAATTATCATGGTAGCCCTCATTGATAAATTTCCCAAGGAGTCATTTAACATGCGCCAAATCTATAACTTCAAGACGAAGGTGCGCAAAAAGTCATTTGATGGTCGAAATGTCATTCGTCAGTTTTTCCATCTGGCACAACAAGCCAAGTACTTGCATTGGCATGTTGCTGATCCGAAAACGAAAGCTCTCACTCATGTGTTCATGGCACATCCATCCTCGTTGAATTTGTTGCCAACATTTCAGTACTATGTAGGCATTGACTCTACCTACAAAACAAACAGATACAAGATGCCTAAGATAGAATTTATGGGGGTCACTCCTAACAACAAAAACTTTCTCATAGCATGGGCACTAATGAAAGATGAGACGTCCGAGAGTTATGCATGGGCACTCGACAAATTGCGGTAGATGTTTCGACAAGATGTTCACCCTACTGTAATTGTTACAGATCGGGAGCTGGGTCTATTCAAACCGATAGAAGAACTATTTCCAAACACCGCACATCTTCTTTGTGACTGGCATATACACAAAGATGTTGAAAACATGATTGCAAGAGTGGTTGGATCTAGGGATGTGGCCCAAAAGATGGCTAACGGAAAATGG
>CATIWQ010004464.1:0-12396 GCA_949673415.1 Euphorbia schlechtendalii
TATAAATAAAAATATGACCTTTGTATTATTATATTAAAGAGAAAATATTTGAATTGTTGCTATTATCATATAAATTATTTTTGACATTTAATTTTATTTTAAATGATAGACATTTTACTCTGCCTTTTTTGTAACTAATAAGCAAAAAATCTAAGATCTGTTACTGTTTGGAGTATTTATCGTCCTAATAATATGGTTTACCATCATTTTATAAATATTTTCGATTTTTACCCTCCCAAGGGACGGCTCCTAGCTCCGCCACTGAATGATAGCTAATAATTTTGGTCTGTTAGTAGAATATGATGTTTTGGAAAAACAACTATAATTTTGGTCTGTTAGTAGAATATGAGGAATTATACCTAAACTGTAAGGAAAAGAAGTACTTAAGGTATTTTGATGAGAATTTTATTAGAATGTAACTCTCTGTGAGATGCATTCCCCTCTACTCCCTTATAAAAGTAAAAAATTATATTAGTTAATAGACAAAGTTGAATGAGATAACAATAAAACCAACAAATAGTATCATAAGTTACTGATTGCTAAATTACTGGCCTATTATTAATGTGATATAATTTGGTTTTCCTATGCCCAATTGTGATACTGTTTGAAAGAAACAAAAACATGATTTCAAAATATATGAGATAAGGTTTATCAGTGATGTCCAAAACACTTCGTCCGGTAGGGTTCTGTTTTCTGGGAAGTACTCCGTTCACTTATAAGATAAGGCTTGGCTGGAAGTCCGGCGTTAGCAATCCAACAATCAAGTTAGTCTAAGAGATAGGAAAAGAGAGAATAACAAGGAGTATTGCGAATAAGATACCCGAATGTTGAAAATAGTGGGGTTTATACAAGGTTTTAGTGCACAAGTGATGAGTGGGGCCCACCTATCTCCTCCTTATTGGTTGGTGGCCTGCCACAAGAGGTGCGTGTCCAATGAGAAGCTGCCGTATAAGCTAGGATTGACGGAGCCGCTCTACAGATTTGAAATGATCAAAGCCTAGGGAAGGGGCAAGTGACATGGCGCCTCCTCCTCCAAGCATATAATCCCAACAATCCCTTGGGGTTTATGATGCTGTTCTACTTAATACATCATCTTGGCACGGCCAAAGGTTCTTCCAATTCAAGCGGTGTGGCCTCCTATTTGCCAAGTATTTAAGGCGTCGTTAGGGGGTCCGGCATACTTTATATTTATTTATAATGCGCTGTTATCAGGATTTTCCCCTCGGTCTCAACAAGGCTCTTTAGGACCAAGGGCAATAGCATTGTGAGCAACGGTTAAATTTTAAATTGGTATCTAAAAGGACGTGATGTTTCGCCTAGTACAGTCGCTTTGAAATCTGTAAAAGTCATGATTGTTGCATTTATGTCTCTTTAGTCTTATGTAATGGGCTCAAATCTCATCACTTTTTCACCTTGCAATCTCTCTCCCTCTGCATTGGCGATTTCCGGCGAGTTTCTTTGCAATCTTAAGGCAATATCAGGCGAATTTCTTCTCTCTTCTCAGAGAATTTTCTACCTCTTCCAACTTTATGGTTAGTTCCCTCAATGTTCTTCTCTATTTCCGCTTTGTCTTATAATTGTGAATTATTATATCAACTATTCGGAATCAGAGAAGATAATTTCTTCGCGCCAATCCCAAGGAGTCGTTGGTGTTTAAACAGTGACATGACTCGCTGCTCGAAAACGAGGCTAACTGCATGTGGCTCTCCACCATCACGGAGAGGGATATGACAAAAGTTTTTACTTTGATGAAACCACTCAAAGGGGATGAGGCGCTCGTCCCCACCGTTAAGCAGAGGATGGTCAACCCTCCGCGCCTAGGGTACACTCAGTTTACGCCCAATTTATTCTTTGGGTCTTTCTTCTTTCATGGGAGTTTAGCGTGGTGGATGTATTGAGGGAATTCTCCCTATACCCGAGGCTGCTCCACCCCATTTCTATGTTGACAATCTGCTAGCTCACTAAGATATGTGTTGATCAGGGCTTTGCCTTAGGGGGATCGTTTTCCGCCAGTTTTTTAAATCGCATACTAACAACTACAGAGGGCTCGTCTACTAGCACAATGTCTCCAACTCCTCTCATTTTCCCGTTAAGAATAAGTGAGAAGGAATTCAAGGATCAATGGTTCTAGATTCGCCCCAGGTCTGAGCTTATTAAGGCTGGACAAGAAGGGCTTTATGCGGACGACCACTTTCACTTCCACACCGAGTGGAATCTTAGACCAAGCGACCCCTTGACTTGTTTACTTTTTTTGTAGGTATGGTTCGCTCTAAGTTTCGCTCTTAATTGTTTTCAGCGGACGAGCTAAAGAAGGCGCAAGGTCAAGACTTCGCTTCCAGAGGAAATCAAGGGACCGACTTTATGCTCTTAGTTCTATCAGGATCACAACATCGGTTCCATACGCAAGGAAAAAAGATGTTTCTCCCATGACTGTGCGTGAGGTAGTGAGGTACGCCCAAAGCACATTGTTTAGCTCCTCTAGCCAAGATGATCCCCCCTGGTGGACTCTAGCTTTTAGTCTGTCCAAGATGGTTCGATTGATTACCTCGATCATCCCATTCATTTGTGGGTGAGAGACATTAGAGAAGCAAAACCTTATCTTCAAGTTCTTGCAGTAAGTTTTGAATGCCTCGCAATTGAATTGAGTGTCATAATCCACAATGATCGTGTAGACATGCCGTACCGAGAAAAGATGCTATTAGTAAAAAAAGGCTATGATTTGCTTGGGGGTGATTCATGCAAGGGCCTTGGCTTCCACCCACTTCGAAAAAGTGGTCAACCACTACTAGCACCTAACTTTTCTGCCCGGTTGCAAGAGGGGGGGGGAGTAATGGGACCAACCCCATGTGCGAAATGGCCATGTAGATTGGATGACGGTCTGTGGCGTTTGGGGGGGCATTTTTTTGCATAATCTTGATAGCATAGGCAAGACTATACTGGCTTTTTCACGTCTAACTCCATGTGGGCTAGTAAAATCCCATCAATTTCACTTTCCGCACCATCGTGTCCTCGTGAGCATCGCATAATCTCTTATGGATCTTTCGCAGGACGTAGTCCGCATTTACTTTTTCTGTGCACCATAGCCATGGGTGCTTGATGGATTACGAAATAGGCCATCCACTATTATAGCATAGCGGAAGGATTTTCGCACCACCTTTGTACCTCCGGTTCGCTCTCTGGTAACTTCCCGCTTTTGAGGTATGCCCATATATCCGAATACCACTCGCTTTCATGTTCAATGGCTAGTAACCTCTACGGCATTGGCTTGGAGATGATTTGAATGAAGCATGACCACGTTAGCCCTTCATTACTTAACGCTCCCTTCGCAAGCCGATCCGCCTCCGCATTGAATGCGCGCGGAATATGTGTGACTTTTATGCGAGTGCCCTCTCCCTTGATTTTCTCCGGTAGGTGCTTAGCCTAGTCTATGTATTGCTTCATCAAGGGTATTTAGCTTGGTATTCATCTTCAAACAGCTTGACAACTAACCTAGAGTCGATGTACACGTGCACCTCCTCCGGCTCTATTGCTTTCAAGATTTGGAGGCACAGAACGAGCACATCGTACTCTGATATGTTGTTGGAGGCAGGGAAGTCAAGTCCCATCACCTAACTAATCTGAATACCCTTCAACCATTGTACATAGATGTAAATGCCAACCTCATCATTGTTAGAACTACCATCTGTGTACATCTTCCATTTTGCGCTCGTTTCATCTTGTTTGGGAATAGTGGGTGCAACTTGAAGGAAATCACCCAATGCTCAGGCTTTCATAGCACTACTAGGTTCAAAGCGGAGGTCGATCTTAGATAGCTTGATCGACCATTTAGCTAACCAACCGAAGGTGTCAAGCCTCTACAATGTTTTCTTGAGTGGGTTATCAGTGCATTCTATTATCGTGTATGGCGCCACCTTCAGGAGGCTATAACGACTGTGTATGCTAGCTTTTCTAACCGACTATAGTGTCTTGACATCTCTCAGAATTTTATGGCTATAATAAACGGGAAACTACTCGCTCCCCTCCTCTCTAATCAATATCGTTCCCATGAACTCGTCTGCCACACTAAGATATAAGTACAGTGGTTTTCCGTGGATGGGCCTGCTTAGTAAGGGAACCGATGCCAAGAACGCCTTCAATTGTTGCAGGGCTTCGCTGCAATCTCTCCCCCATACAAACTCCTTACCTTTAATTCCTTGTAGAAGAGTAGGAATTGCGCGCAACATTAAACAAATTAACCCAGGGCATTGATCTTATCATTCAACTTCTAAACATCTTTGACCGAAGTGGGATCCCTTAGCTCAAGGACGACCTTGATTTTGTCAGGGTTGGCCTCTATAACCCTCTCTAAGATAAGGAAAATAAGAAATTTACTCGTCAAGAAAGCGTATTTCTCCAGGTTCAGCATCAAGCGATATTTGTTGAAGACTCCCAATACTTTTACCAAGTCACAGGGGTGCTCTTTAATGGTCTGGCTTTTGATGATCATTTCATCAACATAGATTTCTACCTTTTGGCCGATCATTCCGGCGAAAATCTTACTCATCATCCTCCTATACTAGGGCCCAACATTCTTCAGATCGAACGGCATAACGTTGTAGCATAGGTGCCTTCGTGGGTGATGAATGAAGTTTTCTCCTGGTCGGCCTTTGCCATCAGTATCTGGTTGTAACCCAATGCAACATCGAGGGAACCGCATGTCCAGCCTTGGAGTCAACGAACCCGTCAATGTTAGGCAAAGGGAAACTATCCTTGAGGCACGCCTTGTTGAGGTAGGTGAAGTTCACGCACATGCGATAAGAACCGTTGGATTTTTTCACTAGCACCATTTTGATCATCAATTTTGGGTATTACACTTCTCGAATGTGTCACACTTTCAATAACCAAGCCACCTCTTACTCTATCACTTTTTGCCTTTCAAGGTCGTGGTTGCTTCATTTTTGCTTGACGGCCTTGACTCGATTTGACATTCAATGTGTGTTCAACTACTAATGATCAACATCGACTATATCCTTCGATCGCCAGGCAAACGAGCCCATGTTTCTCCTCAACACCTCCAGTACTTGCTTACGTAAGCCCTTGAGCAACGGCTACAAAACTTTAACTTCTTCCCCTTCGCCCAAAACCACTATCATCATGACATCTGTCAACTCAGCTCGACCTTTCGCTTCAACCTCATCTTCTTTCTCAAGGATTAACAAAGGCTTCACTTGTAATGAGGTAAAAAAGTCTCGTGGGTTAGCTTGGGGCTTCCTCTGGTTATGGCGAGTCCTTGGTGAGTGGGAATTTGCATACAAGAGTATAATAGGTTGATTACCCAATGGACCCAATGATGAATAACCTCCTCATGATAACATTATAGGCCAGCGGGTAATCTATCACAAGAAATTCAGCCCGCGTCTTCCAGGCCGAAACCCCTTGCTTTGCCCATGGTGATGGATGACAGGGACTGCATGATCGTTTAAGCCTATCAGCAGTGCCTGATGCTATACCTGGTGGTTGGGGTTTTCACCGAGGCTATCATACGGTTTTTTTATTATCACATTGACTGAGTTGCCTGTATCAACCAAGAATCGTCAAACTAGGTACTCATCAATCACCATCTCGATGACCAAGGCATTGTTGTGGGGGAGCGACCGCTTCAAATGGGAAAAGCTATAACAGGTGTCCACACTCCAATCTGAGTTGTCGTAGTGGAGTGTGGACTCCCTCTACCTTTTGTTCATGGTGGGCCCTCCGACAATAATATGGATAACTTCACGATGACCTTGGGGAGCAACCCTCTCTGCGATGGACTAGGTGCCCTTAGAGCATCTTCTCTGACCGGGATCCAAGATTCACTTCGAGGTTTTAGAAGAAGTTACAAGAAGCCTTGGGTACTAAACTGAATTTTAGTACTGCATTTTATCCTCAAACTGACAGACAATTTGAAAAATTAATTCAAGTATTGGAAGACATGATGAGAAACTGTACCATTGAATTCGAAGGAAGTTGGGATAAGTACTTGCCACTTCTGGAGTTTGCATATAACAATAGTTACCAGTCAATCATCAAAATGGCACCATATGAAGCACTATATGGAAGAAAATGTCGAACTCCATTATGATGGACCGAGCTTAGAGAAAACAAGATCGTGGGTGTAAATTTGGCTTAAGAAGCAAAGGAAAAGGTGAAGCTTATTCAAGAAAGATCGAAGGCTGCATTTGATAGATAGAAATCTTATGCTAATTTGAAAAGAAAAGACATTACATTTGAAGTTGGAGATAAAGTATTTCTCAAAGTATCGCCTTGGAAGAAAGTTTTACGATTTGGAAAAAGGGGTTAGCTTAGTCCTAGATTCATTGATCCATATGAAGTTATAGAGAGAGTTGGATCAATGGCATATTGATTGGCATTACCACCTACACTTGACAAGATTCATAATGTGTTCCATGTGTCAATGTTAAGGAGGTATAGGTCAGACCCGTCATATATTTTTTCTCCTGACGTCATCGAGATAGAAACTGACTTGACGTATGAAGAAGAACCGGTTTAAATATTGGCGAGGGAAGTTAAAACACTGAGAAACAAATCTATTCCATTGGTGAAGGTGCTATGGAGAAATCATAAAATTGAAGAAGCAATTTGGGAACCAAAGGAAGCAATGAGAACTCAGTATCCGCAACTGTTTACTTCAGGTAATTTTCGGGACGAAAATTCTTAAGTGGGGGAGAATTGTAACACCCCAAAATTTTTAAAGTTTGACATCGGTATATTGTTACAATATTAAAGTAATGATAAGAAAAAGTTAAAGTTCAGTAATAGTAAAACGGAACTAAGTTTGATCGCCAGTCAAACTTTGACCTGTAACTATATATCTTGAGACCGAAAATTTCTATAATTATTATTCATGCAAGAAAGGATATATAAGCTATCATGGGAGCTTATAATTATATGTGCATGGTATTCTTTTACGAAATTAAATTATGAGATAATAAGATGGTTTAACTGAGAAAATGTGATAAGTATATAATATAATTGAACTAAGGGAAAAATAATAATTTCACATCAAATAGTTTTATATATATATATATATATATCATTTCTCTTCTTCTCCTGCATGTTATCATCTCCATTTCCTTCTTTCTCTTCTTCCTTTTCCACCCCATTCCTTTCAAAATTCCATAACTTTAAAAACTTCTGATTTCTTCGTTTAGACTTCTAATCCTTGTTAGAAATAGATCTCTAAGCCTTCTATTATCATCAATTTATGTAAAATTAGGTTAGAAGGGGAAGAAATCAGGTGTTAAGTTTTGGATGAATAGTAACCCGAACTTGAGATAAGTGATTTTTGAGACAAATGAAGTTAAATAAGTAGAATTCATGGTAGATTAAGCATATTTAAGGTATTATAAGGCTTATTTAAGTAGTATTTTGATTGTGAAAATTATAGTTTTTGTAGAGGAAACTAATACTAATAATGGAAGAGGGAAAGAGGTGGAAGAAACCCATTGAAGAGCTTAAAAGAGGTTTGTGTATACTAATTTCAAATTTTCGATTTTGTTGGAAAATTTTCAAATCGCACCTCTGTTTTTATTTTAATGTTTTCCCATGTTATATTACTCTGATTTGAGCGATTCTTGACTCTATTGATATTAGAAGAAATTGAATTTTATATGTTCAGAAGAAACTTTTATGATTTTCGGCTTTCTTCTCCATGAAATTGTCATTTGAAGTTGAATCATGAAATCTGTTTTTTGGAGTTTTTATAGTTGTCACACTATTCAGTGTTTTGAGTATAAATCGATCTATATTGATTGGATTTCTGTGATTCTTGTGGCATTGAAAAGTTAAAACATATGTCTAGGTATTTTAAGAATTAATTTTTTGATTTGAAGACGTTTTTATGGAGAAAAATGCAGGGGAAGTCAGGTCATGAAATCTAAAATTTCTGAAAACATGAATGCTAAATTTATTGATATTTAAGGATTGAAAATTTAAAGATTTAAGATCCTTAATACCTGAGTTTGTGTTGAATTATATTGATAATATCATACTGAATTCATAAGTATTTTTGTGTAATTGTTGCCCTTAGTAAACGAGTAGAAATGGGTCCGGGTAGATTGGCGCCAATAAAGGGGGTACAGTACTGTACAAACAATTGGAGCTTTATCTCCGGGGCTTAGTGTCGATACTGTGATTACTGATTTCAGGAGCTTCGGCTTTGCCACTATTAGGAGCTTTGACTTCGGGCCTTGTGCTGTTATTAGGAGCTTCGGCTTCGGGCTTTATGCCGTTATTAGGAGCTTCAGCTTGGGGCTTTGTGCCGACCCCCATATCTAATACCATCAACGATTATTAGTTTATTTCGGGCAATTATTGTTTATGATTATAAGTAAAATATTGAAGACGAGTTTTATATCTTTAAATATGTATATTGAAATTTTATAATGTATTTTCATAATTTTATTTAATCATAAATAAATGGTATTTTGAGTTTTAAATTCTATGAAATCGGAATTAGTGTACACCACTAAGCAAATTGCTTAGCATGTAGTTGTTTTTCATACGCAGATTCAGAAGCTCTGTAGATAATGTGAATCGAAGTGGTATAAGTGGATCAGCTTAAAGAGTACAAAAGTAAAAAGACTCAAGGTGGATTATTATTATTTTCATATAACATTTTGGTTTGTAAAATAATGGCATGTACCAGTTAGTGTGAGAAGCGAGAATTGCATTTTGATAATATTTGGAGTTTTTGTATATGAATATTGAAAGTAAATTTGTTTAAGTATTAATGTAAAAAAAATGGTGGATTGATAAGTTACTGATAGTTACTGTTACCGTGACACTCCCGATCCGAGGGTGTTACATAACTTCCATAAATTGAATTTCTATTAAATTATTCAATTTTATGAGTAATTGTATTCAGATTAAAATACTCAATCTGTGAAAATATAAAAACTCAAAATAATTATTAAACATAATATTTAAATACATATTTTTATATATATAATATTAATTGGACCGGACTTGGTTATTTACACATAAGCCAACCCCGATCCATAAAATATCAGGCCTCAACGGGTTTGGGTTCGGATTGGACTTTTTTAAAAAATTATTGTCCAAGCCCGGCCATAAAAACAGGATCTAGCTGGGCTGGGCAGGTACTAGACCTGTTCATCGGGCGGGCTGGGCCGGGCTTGGCGGAGTTTTTACTAAAAACGTCAACACAAGTCCATACTTTAGAATTTCGAACTCTGGTCGAGCTTACAAGGTTATTATTCCCAAGGCCAGGCCGATGAATACTTTTTCTCTCGTAAATTTTTTAATCAAACCAAATAGATAAAATATAAAATAAGTGAAAATATGTTTTAATTTTAAACATAATTGCATTGTTTACTTCAAATCTTTAATATTTAGTGACATTTATGGTAATCAAGTATACAAATGTAATAATAAAATATAAAATCTTAAAAATAATCATAAATTGAATGTATACATGTATATATAATAAATAAATAAAATTATTAATCGGGTCGGGATTAGTTATTTATATAAAAACCAAGCTTGGCCCATAAAATTTCGGACTTTGACGAGCTCAGGTTGAACTTTTTTAATACATGAGTGTCCAAGCCCAACCCGTTAAAACGGGCTCGGGTCAGGCTAGGCGTGTAACCCGCCGCGAACAAATCTAGCAGATACCCCAACAAATGAACAGGTCTAACTATGACTATATAGATAAATACCATTTTGATGTATTTCAATTATGATAAATGGTTCATAATGGAATGATAAATGTTATTTTTCAAAAAAAAAAAAAGTAAAATGTTCCTCGATTTGCATCCATTACCCTTATTTTTATCATTTTCTCTAATCATGTAATGTTACGTCACCGACTCCCCGTGAAAACCATGTGATTTTTTTAATTAAGGTATATGTATTAGAGAACCGTTAATTAAAATATTGTAGTATCCTAAGTCTTTTTATTATACCCTTAAAGGATAGTAAAACTTTTCTAAAAAAGATTAAGCAACTATAATAATAGAAAGAAAAATTTCTACTCCATCCGATTGTGAATGTAAATCCATGACTCCTAGTATCATAACTGCGATTTCAACCAGTAGGTTAGGACTCTCACATTTACTAATTTGTTTTTCAGTAAAATACTTTAAAGTCATTTTTCGTGAGTTTTAACTTCATATTAGATTCACATTATAGTTTTGTACTGTTGTAGACCCTAATTTACACAATTTAGGTTTCTCCATTGCTACTTTATTAATACTTAGTTAAAGTGGTACATATCATTCATTACTCTACTATTTAACGTAACTATAGCGGTATACACCCTCAATGTGCATGTATCGCTTCTATTATACCTCTCCAAAACATATTAAAACCACTTAAATTTTAGTTATGGGTAAAAATTGCATTATCCTAGAGTATCTCTAACTTTATTTAGTAAGATCTAAACCTGATCGTCGAGCAGGCTTAGGCTAAGCTCATCGGGTTTTTTATTAACAAATATCAACCCAAACTCAGCCAGAGCCACACATTTTAGAATTTTTGGACCCAGGTCAGCTCGGGCCTACATAAATAAGAAACTTAGATGGACAATTTGAGTGAGTACAAATGTGTTCGGGTGCATGCATGCTAGTACACATTTGCAACATGATTTTTGTTCAAAGTAATGCATAATAAATATGAACTAATTCTCCACCCTGCCCTACGTATTTTTGCACCGAATTGCAATAGCAAACTAGTTTTACAGTGGTAAATTCATTAATGTGGTTCTCGTGGTTAATCAGAGACACTAAGATCTTACATATGAACACCTTTTCAGTTCCTATTAAGCCTTAGAACTTCTCAGACCTTTAAACAGTTAGTGTGTTGTTTATTTGAGCTTCATTGTTTCGATAGAGAGAAGTTACGAGGGTAATGGAAAAACCCAAAGTAGTGGCCAGGGGCGGCGCGGGCGGGTCGTGGAGGGTCAGTTGACCCTCCAACCGCCGGAAAACGCTCATTGTAGAGGTGTGTACAAGTCTGCAATTTAGGGTTTATCAACATTTTTTGACCCCTAGACTTGAGGAAGATGAAGCTGAAATTGGCTTTTATTCATTATCTTTTGTAAATTGGTCCATATTTATTAAGTAGCCAATCAAAAGAACACGGACCTCATTTATTATTTTGTATTCTCTTCATAATTAAACTTATTCTCATAATTTAAATTGTTCTTTATAACTTTTGTTTCTTATATTAATGAACTAAAAATTTGTCTAAAAAAGTTTTAATTTGAGACGATCTTTAACTAATTTATTAACTATAAATAAAAATATGACCTTTGTATTATTATATTAAAGATAAAATATTTGAATTGTTGCTATTATCATATAAATTATTTTTGACATTTAATTTTATTTTAAATGATAGGCATTTCACTCTGCCTTTTTTGTAACTAATAAGCAAAAAATCTAAGATCCGTTACTGTTTGGAGTATTTATCACCCTAATAATATGGTTTACCATCATTTTATAAATATTTTCGATTTTTGCCCTCCCAAGGAACGGCTCCTAGCACCTTCAATGGTAGTGGCAAATGCAGTTTCAAATTTATTTACAGGCATGAAAAGAGAATTCAATTCCTATAGGTACTGCAAGTATCATTATGTTATCCATGTGCTAATTTAAAAAATTAATTAATATATATAATTACTCATATTAATTATTATATTTGTCTCGGTTTTGGCATCTATACAAAATCCAAAGCTCACCCATAAAATATCAGGTTTTTGCGATCATGCAAATATATTTAGTAAGATCTATTTGGATCAGGTGAGACATTGTCTAATAAAGAATCACGAATCCTAAAATAAAAAGCTACAAGGAAGTCAAAATAAGTACACAGAAAATACTAATAGCCAACTGAAATTGGCGTTGTTCAAGCAATAGGATTTTATGCCCATTTAAAACTATTTCAAACCGTTTTTCTTTTTAAATAATATATTTTTCTTACATGTTTTATCTCCAATTCTCCATATTAGATTTACATTCCGAATTTTGCATTCAATAATTTACATGATTTAGGAATTTTCATTGCTATATTTAGTCAAAGCAAGCATTAAAATTTATAAAGTAAGAACATCCAAATTAACGTCTATTGCATCATCGAACTTTGAACTTTTCTATTTCAACTTGAAATTAATCATGTGGGGCAGGCCACCTGTGAAGTCCAAAACCATGTTTAGTCATTTATTTCACAATAATATGATGTAGGAGTAATATGGTATAACTTGATATTACCATTGCAATTATTTATTTCAAGAAGGTAATAAATGAGTCAATCCACAAGCTTGTGTTTTTAATATTGTTTAATTTGGATTCAATTTCCTTTAGAGCATTTTTACCGTTTAATGGCTGAAAA
>CATIWQ010004522.1:0-15510 GCA_949673415.1 Euphorbia schlechtendalii
GTTAGTAGTGGAGTAATATCTAGTAGTGTTCTTACTATGAGTTTTATATGTTATTCTTGAATACATCCTATAAGTATTGAGTGTGTTTAAAGTGTTGGGAAACTATAGCCATAATACTTTGAAAGTGATCAATAAAGGATGCGAGTATTAAGAGAGAAAAGGTGAGGAATGATACGGAGCAGAAACTGCAATCATTCAATGAGTGAAAAAAAGAAAAAGTAGCATAGCACGAAAAATGGGTGCAAAGTACAAATCTGTACTTCAAAAACATATGCTTAAAAGAAAAAAAATGAGAGGAAGTGGTATGGAGTATAAAACGCAACCACTAAAAAAAGGGGAGAGTGGTATGAAGTAAAAAAATGCAACCACTAAGAGTATTTTAGCAACCTAGGTTACCTAAAATGCCTTGAGATCAAACTTTCCAAAGTGTGCTCCCTTTGTCCTTTATACTTTATACTTTATACTATACTTGAGAGAAGGAAATATTCGAGTGAGCGTATAATGCTTATATGAAGATGCAATTCGGTTGACCCTCCATTAAAAGCAAAGGTATGGAACTAAACTATATAAATTGCACAGTACTAATTTGTGGGAAATTTCAAACTTTTACTTCAACTTAATGCTACGGGGGAATGTGGTACTCACTACAATAGTCTTTCGCGAAATGAGGTACGAACTTGAATACTATTTTATACACTTCTGTTGTGTTTACCTTGAGGACAAGGCAAAAGTTAAGTGTGGGGGTGTGATAAGTGTATAACTACACTTATTATCATGATATTTTCAAACATAAAATGATATGGTTTAGAGTCATTTTATACTTCATAGAAAAGATTTCACGTGATATGTAGTTGTTTTTTATGCAAGTGAAAAAACTAGATGAATCTTGGGAGTAAAATGATCAAAGATGGAATTCTATGTAAAACGAATGAAAAAGTTGAAAAAGATGCATGGAACATAAGGAAATGGCTCAGGATCGAAGCTGTCAAAGATTGGCAAAGTTGCAAAGAAACATGAAGAAAATCACTTTTCACAATCGTGACACCCATTAGCAGTCGAGACTTGTTATTCTTTGCAAGTAGAAAGTTTCCAACCAATAGTCACAATCACGACACATAAATCGCGCTCGCGACTTGTCATGGTTATTGGTAAACTCTTCTCAACTACCAACCGCCGAATAAGAACGATCAACCACCATTAACCGTCACCAACTGTTAATCGAAAAGACACCTTTTGGAAGTGATCCAATCATGAAAAGGTGCATTTCCATTGTGGATGAGGATGAATCATTGCATCTAATCATATTGAAGTGATGTAACTCTTCGCCAATGGACACAACTCTTCGTTTGGATAGATGCAACCTTTCGCACTCTATAAATAGGGTTCAAATTCAACCAATTTTGTGATATGTGGGTTGTATGACATGCATGGTAGACAATGTATAGTAGTGTACGTGTATGATAGAGAGTGAAAATATATAGATTTCGCTACATTCAAAGTTGCAGTGAGCAAAATGTATAAGTGATTCGATACTTATTTTGATCACTAGATTTCTACACAAATTTGAGCAATTGTTGTATGAGTGTAATTGCAAAGAACTTATTAATAAAAGTTTTCATTCTTCAACATTCATTTGTTCGATATTCACAAAGAATAGCATCTTAGTGGAGGTTCTGTAAGAGTAGAGATAAAATACAAAGTTGACACAGGAATTATAGGAATTGACGACTCCCATTAAAGAGTGGATACGGTTTGATCAACTTTATCTTTCACTTGGATACCTTAAAACTTTAATTTGTTTTCTACTTATACTTTCTATTTAAAAATTTATGATATGTCTATGTCTCATAACGAGTATTTTATCTTGTGTCATTTATATTAATCAAGTTATATGCTTTTGAGTTAACTTTAAGAGTGATTTTGGGGTTAACAAGATTGTGTATAATAATTAGATCTGTGATTATAATGCTATTTAGTGAGCCAACATTTTTAGAATAGAAACTTGCTAAATATGGCTATGTGAGAGCGACCCGTACTAAGCATAGTATTATTGTTATCCAGGTTCTTATAAGTGTCATAATTCATTTACCCTAGATTTAGAAAAGTCATTTCATGTGTTGCTCTGTGATGAATTATTGAATATTTGGGCGTCTAGAAACATGTTTGTTAAAGTTATCTAGTGTATGAAATATCCTTGATGATTTTGCATATTTTTCTCTACTATACTTGTTCTTAGTTAATATCTATATAGTTTATATCTTTTTTAATCTGTTCATGCATCCGTCTATTCATCAGTCTACCATACAAACCCTCAAATACAAATTACTTATATCTTTTGTTCCATAACTCTAGTTGATCCTTAGAACTGAATTCTATCCCTGTGGGATTGTTGTCTTTTAAAACTACATCGCAACTGTATACTTGCAGTGGTCACCATTTTCCTATTTGATAAGTGGTATTGACAACACCTGTTCATATTTTGAACTTTTATCTTATCAGTAGAAAAGTGGGGAACAAGGTTTTTGGCACCTTTATTGAATATAAGCCTATTGGAATGAGTATAGTCAAAATCTTGCGATCAGGTGTGAATACAATTTGTGGAATTATTTTGGGAGCGAAGAACCAATTTCCATACCGATATAGTTTTAGCAAGAAGTTCAACTTTATGGGAGTTTACATGAAGAGAGCCAGATTGGTTAAGGAAGAGCAAGGGAAATTTAAGTTTTTACCTTTTGGAGTAAGGGTTAGGAAGTTAAGATCGATAAAAGAATCCACTTCTCGAGAGAACCAATCTGACAAAGGCATTGAAGAAGTTCAAATTGGAAGAAGTGAAGCGAGACAAGCATCCAGAAGTACACATGCTATTGAAGATACTTGGAGAGGGAAGTTCGTGAACGATGTTTATCAAGAATGCCTTGATATAGCTTCCATACAACAAGATGTTCGTCAACTCACAAAATCCAACATTTTTTTGAATCGAAAGTTGAGTTCGTACTTCAGGAAGCAGAATATGGATATCTCACCAAGTCCTCCAGATTCAAGTTTGGATGAATGAAAATAACCGGGTTCAAATTTATTTTTCCTTTTCTTTTTATTTTCTTTTCTTTTCATTTGCTTTGTGTGTTTTTTTTCCTTTTCTCGTTAAGTCTCTCACAATGAGGACATTGTGTTCTCTAGTGTGGGATGGGGGCACTTGTATAAAATCCAGAAATAAAAAAATCAAATAAAATTAAAAAATTGAAGAAGATTAGCAAATTAAAAAAATTAAAAATCCAGAAATACCTTATACATACCTATACTATACTATACTAACATATGTTTCAAGGTTATTGTGAGTTTTAGGTATTACAAGGTCGATGTTGGTGCAAATTTCGAACAAAAATTTTTGTTTCGTGTATGAGCGCACATTGAGAGTGTGAGTGCTTTAGTAGATTAGCACAACATTTAGCATTTGGCAAGGATGAGTGGTGAGTAACATTCAATAGCAACATTCTAAGTAAGTTTCGATATATATTTTAATGCAACATGAATTAGTATAAGTTATATAGTGTTAGTTTAATGCTACCGATAAGTTTTGAGTGGAGTAATATCTAGTAGTGTTCTTACTATGAGTTTTATATGCTATTCTTGAATACGTCCTATAAGTATTGAGTGTGTCTAAAGTGTTGCGAAACTATACCCATAATACTTTGAAAGTGATCAATAAAGGATGAGGGTATTGAGAGAAAAAAATCAAAAGAAAGAGAGGATAACACAATGACTTATGCAAAAGGTGAGGAATGGTACAGAGCAAAAACTGCAACCATTCAATGAGTGAAAAAAGAAAAAGTAGCGTAGCATGAAAAATGGGTGCAAAGTACAAATCTGTACTTCAAAAAAATATGCTTAAAAAAATGAGAAAAAGTGGTATGGAGCATAAAATGCAACCACTATAAAAAGGGGAGAGTGGTAGGGAGCATAAAATGCAACCACTAAGAGTGTTTAGCATCCTAGGTTACCTGAAAATGCCTTGAGATCAATCTTTTCAAAGTGTTCTCCCTTTGTCCTTTATACTTTATTCTATACTTAAGAGAAGGAAATATTCGAGCGAGCATATAACGATTATATGAAGATGCAATTCGGTTGGCCCTCCATTAAGAGTAAAGGTATGCAACTGGACTATATAAATTGCACATTACTAATTTGTGGGAAATTTCGTATACTTTACTTGATCCTTATGCAATGTGGGAATGTGGTACTCACTACAGTAGTCTTTCGCCAAATGAGGTACGAACTTGAATTACTATTTATACACTTCTATTGCATTTACCTTGAGGACAAGGTAAAAGTTAAGTGTGGGGGTGTGATAAGTGTATAATTACACTAATTATCTTGATATTTTTACTCATAAAACGATGTGGATTAGAGTCATTTTATACTTCATATAAATGATTTCACGCGGTATGTAGTTGTTTTTTATGCAAGTGCAGAAACTAGGTGAATCATGGGAGTGAAATGATCAAAGATGGAATTCTATGCAAAAAGAGTGAAAAAGGTGCAAAAAGATGCGTGGAATGCAAGGAATTGGCTTAGGATCGAAGTTTTCAAAGATAGGTAAAGTTGCAAAGAAGAATCATGAAGAAAAGCATAAGTCACGACCATATCACGATCGTGATTCCTACTCGTGATTGGCCAAATCACGCTCGTGACTATCTATCATGATTCCGACTTATCATTCATCACAAACAGTCAGTTACCAACTTACATTCACGATTACGACATGTATGTCACGCTCGTGAATCGTGACGGGTTTGATAAACTCTTCTCAACTTCCAACCGTCGGATAAGAACAATCAACCACCCTCAACTTTCAGGCGAAGAGACACCTTTTGGAGACAATGCAACCATGAAAAGGTGCCTATTCATTGAAGATAAGGATGAAATCTTACTTCCAATCACATTGAAGATGATGCAACCCTTCACCAATGGACATGACTATTCTTTTGGATAAACGCAACCTTTCACACTCTATAAATAGAGGTTCAAATCAACCATTTCATGCAGATGGTGTGAGATGACATGTATAGCATGATACATGATTGATAGAGAGTAAAAGTTATATAGATTTCACTAAGTTCAAAGTGTTAGAGAGAAAATGTATAAGTGATTTGATTCTTGTTTCAATCACTAGATTTCTCCACAAATTCGAGCGATTGTTGTATGAGTGTAATTGCAAAGAACTTATCAATAAAAATTTTTGTTCTTCAACATTCTTTTGTTCAATATTCACAAGGAATAGCATCCTAATGAAGGTTCTGTACCAGTCGAGACCGAATTCAAAGTAGACGCAGGAATTGCGGGAATTGACGACTCCCATTAAAGAGTGGATACGGTTTGATCAACTTTAGCTTTCACTTGCATACCTTACAACTTTACTTTATTTTCTACTTATACTTTCTAATTCAAAGTTTAGGGTATGTCTGTATCATAATGAGTATCTCATCTTGCGTCACTTATATTAATGAAGTTATATGCTTTCAAGTTGACTTTAAGAGTAGTTTTGGGGTTAACAAGATTGTGTATAATCACTGGATCTGTGATTATATTCCACATTGAGGACGTCCAAAGAGTGCGGGAAAATTCCATATTCTAAGGTCAACTTCAACAATCATGCCACTACCTTGTCGCGCCTCTGTCTTTCCACGTCTTGATTCTAGTTGTGTAACTGTCTTGCCATGACTTCATCCTTAATACATTACTGTATTGCTATAACTTCACCTTACCGCGCATCTGTCTTGCCTCTTCTTGATCCTCGTTGTGTCACTATCTTTCCACGACTATGTCCTTATCATGTTAATGTCTTTCCATGGATTCACCTCATCGCAACTTTGTCTTGCCGTGTCTTAATCCTCATCATGTCATTACCTTGCTACGACTTCATCCTTATAATGTCACTATATTGCTGTGACTTCACCTCCGTAAGATCGGAAAACATTATGTCCAAGATTTCCAAAGAGCACAGTAGTCTTCCATGTTCTAAGGATAACTTCAATACTTAATCTCAAACCAACCAATCAACCAATCTCAAGAAGATAACTAGGCACTAAAAACCTAGAAGTCAACCTCGTCAACTAGGCACTAAAACCTTGGGAGATAGCTCAACCTATCTTGGAAAATAACTGAGCATTGAAAACCTAGAAGTCAACCTCGTTAGCTAGGCACTAAAAACCTGGGAGATAGCTCAACCTATCTTGGAAGATAATCGGGTACTGAAATCTTGGGAATCAACCTCGTTAACTAAGTACTAAAAACCTAGAAGACAACTCAACCTATCTTGAAAGGCAACCGGTAACTAAAAGCCTAGAAGTCAACATCATCAGCTAGGTACTAAAAACCTTGAAGATAAATCAACCAAACTTAGGAAGGTAACTAGGCACTAAAAACCTGGAAGTCAACCTCGTTAGCTAGGTATTAAAAACCTAGAAGGTAAATCAACCAACTTTGGGAAGGAAAACCTAGAAGTTAACCTCGTTAGCTAGCACCAAAAACCTGGAAGACAAATCAACTAATATTTGGAAGAAAATAGGGAATTGAAAGCCTAGAAGTCAACCTCATCAACTGGGCCCTAAAAAACTAGAAGACAAACCAACCAACCATAGGAAGAGGACTTAAAAACTTGAAAGTCAACCTTGTCAAAGTTCCAAGGAGTGCGATGCTCTTCCGTGTTCACTTGCTTCTTATTGTTCTGGTGATCTGCTTTAGAAGCCAAAACCGTTCAAAACCAAGCCAAAACCGTCCCGAAAATCATAGAAAAAAACACAAAAATATCATTAAAAAACCATTAAAAACCTAAAAAATTGAAAAATCCATAAAAAGCCCATCCGTTTCGAACGAATTAGCCTAGACTGGTTTGACTTTTAAGATCAGCATGGGTTGGTACTAGACCTCTTGGAACCTGTACCGACACTGGCAAGGCTTGTTGGGGCGGTCCTGGATCGGCCGTAATCGGGCCAAGACCAGCCCACCCTGATGGGCTGATCTTGACTATTAGGACCGATCCCGACTGACTTGCTACCCACTCCACTTTTTTGTTCCCTTTTTTTCCCTTTCTTTTATTTCTATTTTCTCAAAAATACCCTTCCAACTCCACTTATTTACAATTTTTACCTACCATTATAAAAACCAAAGATTAGATTTTTTCAAGTTTAGAACTTTACTTCTATAGGAAAATTTTTAGAGTGAGAAAATTCTAGAGAGAGACCTTAGGGATTTTTTTGAGAAAAGTTAGGAAATTTGCCACTTTCGTTTTTCGACGCTTTGTTCTCTAAAACTCCCTTCTCTTTTCGGGTTTGAGTTAGAAACTAAAAATGTAACAACCGGGTTTCCTATTCCCCTCACTAAAAAACCTTATATTCTGCATTTTTCGACCAAATCAATTATAAAATAAGACTTAGGAATCTCTTTTCGGCGTTTCCAGCTACAAAAGTCACGGATTCACCCGGAGTGGTAAGATTCTGAGCTTTTAGAGACTCTGCCAAGATTTTGTATTGTATTTCTGTCATTTTTGTATTTCGGCCTAGTTTATTTATTTTCATGCCCTTTATTGTTGTTTTAGGCCTCACATGATGGAAAATCCATTTTTCTTCGATAACCGATAATATTTATATCATGTATAAATCTAAAATAATAAAATTTCGTAAAACGAGTCTAAAATCTATTATTTTCCAATAAAAGCAAGCCTGGAACTCAAATTCCCCACTTTTAAATCCATTAATACGTGATTCACCCTAATCTAACTTATTCTATTAATTGCGTCTTGTTTGGTTAACTAACTATGCAATGCTTTTGTGATATACCTCATGCTAACCTTTATGGATGTATGTATTTTAGGTTAGGAATGTGTTAGGATTTTACTTTTCTTCAGGTATCCCAATTGTAAAAAAAAGTATTTGTAGATCACTTGTATTTAGGATCATTTGTACATTACCCCATGGTTTGTATTATTATTTACCCTACCCCCTTTAGGTTAGAAGCTGCATACTTACTTTATTTATCTTTTTCTTTTATTTTGTTTATCTCTTTCCGCATGTGTGTGATTAACTACAACATAAACAAAAAATTATTAGAATTAAATTGAAATGTGTTAAAGGTGGTTGTTAGCTTGTAATTAAAACTTAAATAACGACGAAGTAGGTAACTTATCTGGAACCAAATCTCTTTACTATTATATGGTTTAGGCTTAATAGATCTAGGATGTACCGAATTTCCTAGAAGAGCTGTTCCGAGTAACGACTCCGTAACAATATAGGTGAGAGGTTTAGGCCTCTAGTCTTTCAAAGCTTTTCTTTTCTCATTTCATTTTTCATAAAACCCCCAAGTCCCATCTCATGGGTCTAGCTCCTTGCGATGGCTCGAGTCTCAAAAACGTCATCCACTTATAGTCAACTCATTAGATCTTGAGTTCTTTCCTTTGATTGAACTTAGTGATAACAAATCAAATTATATTAAGAAACCCGAATGTCCATATATTACATAATTTGATCATTTAAACAAATTGAAAATAAAATTTGTAGAAAGTAATAAAATTAATACACATAAAAAATTGCATTTCTCTATACAATAAACTAACATAATACATTATGTATTATATATAAATATAATAACTACATTTTTTAGAACTGGTTTCCTCAAGCTCCTCTTAACTCTTTTACATTGAATATATGTTCAAGATTACGTGGGGTTTGTATTATTATTTACCATTTACAAAAAATGTCAAAAGATTAATGTTAATTATTACATAAATAATTAACTTAAATATATTACCACAATATATTTATATAATTTATATAATATATAATTAATGTTTAATTATCACATAAATAATTAACAAAAACATATTTTCTTATATTTTATATCTTCAAAAATATAAAATAATTTAATTATACAAATGGTTGATTATTTAAGTATATTACAAAAAAATATTTAATCAAAATTATATAACACATATATAATAAAAATAATCATCACACAAATAATTAAAAGACATAAATATATTACTAAAATATATTTAATCACATTATACCTCATATTTATAATTAAATTCAACTACTATATAATAATAAATTTGGATATGAATTGTATATTTTCAATAAAATATTTATGTAACTAACACAAATATATAAAGAAAATAGCTATTAAAATTAATAACATATAAAAAATTTTCAATTATTTTCCTAAAGGTTCTAAATTATTTTCTAGCCAATAGAAAATATTTTAAAAATTCAGAAACTAATTTTCCATAATTTTTAAACATTTATTAGCATAAAATAAATAGAAAAAAATAATTTGAACCTCAAAAAATTCAGGTAAATTAATCAATAAATCCAAAAACTATGAAAATGGGGGGTAGAAAAAATTCTGAGCAAAACGACATCGTTTTTCATTGATCGCGAGTTTTTGGCTATACTCGTTCCAAAAGACTTGTCCCCGGCAACAGCGTCAAAAACTTGATCGCAAGGTTTTGACTTTAATGACTCTAAGGGGTTATATTCTAAAATGAAGCCAAAAACCTTGTTCCCCATTTTTCTACCGATAAGATAAAAGTTAAAAATACGAACAGGTATTGTCAATACCGCTTATCTAAATAGAAAAATTGTGACCACTGCAACTATACAGTTACGATGTAGTTTTAAAAGATATCGATCCCACAAGGAAGGACCAGCTCTAAAGATCAACAAGAAAAATGGAATAAAGAAAATAAAATAGTTTTGATTTTAGTGGGAGGATTGGAATGATGTATGGGTAGATAAATGGATGAAAGATTAGAGAAGATAAAAGTATATAGATTTTCCCTATGAACAAGTATAGCAAATAAAACATGCAAGATCATCAAAGATATTATGTTCACTATATTAATTTAACAGACACGGTTCTAGACACTCAGAATTCAATTATTCACCACAGAGAAACACATGAAATGATTTTTCTAAATCTAGTGCAAACGAATTAAGATGATTATATAAACCTGGATAACAATATTACTATGCTTAGTACGGGTCGCTCTCACATAGCCACATTTAGCAAGTTACCAATCCAAAAATGTTGGCTCACCAAAATAGTGTTATAATCACAGATCCAGTGATTATACACAATCTCGTTAACCCCGAAATTACTCTTAAAGTTAACTCAAAAGCATATAACTTCATTAATATAAAAGACTCAACACGAAATATTCATTATGACACATAGACATATCATAAACTTTGAAATAGAAAGTATAAGTAGAAAGCAAAGCAAAGTTGTAAGGTATGCAAATGAAAGCTAAAGTTGATCAAACCGTATCCACTCTTTAATGGGAGTTGTCAATTCCAGCAATTCCTGCATTGATTTTGAATTCGGTCTCGACTCGTACAGAACCGCCGTTAAGATGCTAATTTTTGTGAATATCGAATAAACGAATGTTGAAGAACGAAAACTTTATTGATAAGTGATTTGCAAGTACACTTACACAACAATCGCTCAAATAAATCTAGTGATCGAAATAAGGATTCGAATCACTTACACATTTTCTCGCTAACACTTATGAACGTAGCGAAACTAGACAATTTCACTCTCTTTCTATGCACACACTATATCTCTCACTTTTTCTAATTCCAATTGCCGTGAAATTTGTGAGGTTTGGAGCCCTATTTATAGAGTTTGAAGGGTTGCGTTTATCCATACAAAGAATTGTGTCCATTGTCGGAAGATTGCATCACTTCATTGTGATTAGTTGAGAAGCTTTAATCTTATCCACAATGGATAGGCACCTTTTCATGATTTGTTGACTTCCTAAAGGTGTCTTTTCATTTGGTAGTTGATGGCGCTTGATCATTCTTATCTGGCGGTTGGTAGTTAAGAAGATTTAACCAAAAAAACTGTCCAAGTCATGACTGCGATATACATGTCGTGACCGTGAATACTTGTTTGGTAATTTTTTGCTCCGAAGAATACTAAGTCATGACCGCGAGTGGTTGTCACGACAATGAAATGTGTTTTTCTTCAGAATTGTCCTTGTAACATTACCGATCTTTGACATCTTCGATCCTAAGCTAAATCTTTAAGTTTCACGCATCTTTTCGCACCTTTTTCACTCTTTTTACATATAATTCCACTTTAGATAATTTTACTCCCAAGATTTACCTAGTATTTACATTTGCACCAAAAACAACTACATACCACGTGAAATCTTTTATATGAAGTATAAAAATGACTTAAACTATAGTTTTTAGTGTATAAAATTATAATGATAATAAGTGTAATTATACACTTATCATGATAACATAAAGTGAAAACAAATCTGAACCGTCGGATAAGTGACACATGTCACATCATGGAGAAGCCATGCAAGCGAGCTCACATAGAACCCGTCACAAAGGTATAGAGGGTTTAACCAGTTCGGTTGTCAGCGTGTTAACCACGCTCGTATGTGAGTGGGCAACCGCCTGTAGCTTTTCCCGACCACCATATTATGGAAATTCAACTCATTTTTTTCATTTCGAGGTTGTTGGTGCAGTTCATTTTAGGAAATCAATGAACAAAAATTTTACCTTTACTCAAAACAACGTAAAAAATGACTCTTTCCGGTGAAAAACATGTAATTCCAGCAATAAACGAATTCAACTCGATTATGAACATCAGTAATTATAAAAGTAACTATAAAAACAACAAAAACATTCATCAGAATCCATATGTTTCGCTAAAATGCTCAAAAAACACTATCTTTTTCTCCATTTTCAAATGTTATTCATGTAATTCACGAAGAATACGAAAATCAAATTCCGAAGAATGAATTCTCAGAAATTCCAGAATGTGTGGAAATAGATAAACACATATAAACATCGCAAAAATGTAGCTCTGATACTAATGTATGAAATTTCAAATAGAAACGAATTTGGATTCTAACATTTTTCCGTACCCGAAGATCGAAGAAGGACATTTTGTAAAGCCGAATCGGAATTGTCTCACGATGTATTGGAGAATAATTATTGTCCACGACTTCTACAACAATGAAAATCGATAACGATCAATTTGGGATGTGATGAAAAACCCGGAAAAGGGATAATGAATGAAAATTGAATGAATGATGAATTCCTTATATTTCCATATACATGTGATTTCCTATAAATAGGAAATGGAAATGGAAATGAACTGATTACAATTAAGTCCTTAAACTCTTGATTATTTGTAATTAATTTTTTAAAATTCTATAACTCTTCACTTTAGTTCAAATAACTAAACTGGATCGAATTTTTGACTTGATAGATCCGCTCACTGGCGAACTAGGTATTTCTAACAACTTATAAAATCAGTAGCTTCTATAAAATAAGTTATAAAATGAGTTTGTTCATCTATGTTATCCGCTTGTTTTTGCTAAAAAGTATGTGAGAACCTATATAAAATTAGTTATCAAATGTAGTTGAGAAATAATGAATAAAAACTAGTTTATTTTAGGGAAATTGTAAAAAATGTAGGGTTTCTAAAACTTATTTACAAAAGTTTCTTCCAAATGATCATTTGCATTGTATAACCAATTTCATGTTTCAATTTTTACTCTATACGTTCTATAAATACACTATTTTATCAGGTTTCAATTGCTTCTTCTTTTTGCATCATGCATTTCTCTCCATCAAATTCTCTCTTCATTGTTTAGATTCTCCCCGATTTTCTCTAGATCAAAGTTTCTTCAAGTTTCTACTCTCTGCAATTCTTAAATTATCTGCATAATTCCATTTTTCTAGCTTTCGATCAGGTTTTTTTTCAACTGAGAATGGGAATCCATGGAGTTGAAATCTTGTTGTAGCTGATAGATTCGATTTGTCTCTTTGAGTTTGTTTTTATCGTTAATTTGCAGAAGGATGATGCAATTTTCATGTTGTAATTGATGATTTCACTAGGCTGTATAAATCCACCAAGATGCAACCCGTCCACTATGTGTTTGTGAAGTTTCCTAATTGAATTAATAAAGAATTATACTATATATATGTTTGTAAATTTAATAAAGAGAGAGCTTGAACAAATATTGGAGAAAGTAGAAAAGCACATATTGAAAATGGAGGAAGTGATGGCTAATTTAATTGTTAATTCATCTACTAATTCTGATTTTTATCACTCTCATTGGTCTTGGAAGCCTACTCTTCAAAGTATTCTTGAACTTAATTAACTAATTAGTTTTAATTAATTGCCTTACATGTTTTGATAATTTTCTAATGCATTTTCATCACTTTTCAAGATTAATTTAACACAACTTGTTCTTCATACCACTTTCCTACCATTTACTTGCTAGTTAATCAAGATAGTAATTGAACATGTAATAGTTGCAAAGTAGAATTCAAAACATAAAATTAACCTAAAGATCTCCTAAGCATGTCATGATTGATATAATCTAAGTTAAAATGTTCCATATATCCTTTTAGGTTTATAAAACATATAAAAGAAACCTAGCATCTAAAGATTGAAGCATTACCAGTTGATCCGTGCTTTCTCTCTTTTGGTAGAGGTGTTCCCTTTGAGTAATTCGGTAGCACTTCGTCAGCACGAGCTTCTAAACTAGGAGAGCTTCTATGATTGTTCCACATGGATCTTCACCGACCAAAACCTTGAGGAGGAGGAACCCAATAGTAGACAATAGCTGTTGGACCACTCAAAAACCAACCCGAAAATAATCCCGAAGGCTCACTTGAGAAAGAGCCTTCAATAAGAATTCTTCAATTTTTTGGAGAAACTCGTAAAGGATCTCGCACAACGAAGGAAGAATAGAAAGTTGAATCGAAAGAGAAAATCTTAGCTTAAAGCTATTTTGATGTGTTTGTGTGTGTGTGAATAAAGATATGAGCTGAAGGCCTATATATAGGGAAAAGGGGGAGTGTTAGACACCCCCTCAATAACTAGATGGGATGGGATAAAACCTATCCCATCTTATCACATCAGCCGTGCGGGTCAGGGTGACCCGTGGCCTGACCCGCACAGGTTGCAAGGGAAGCCCTAGTGGGCTTCCTTTGCTTTGCCTCAGGCATTACCATGGGCAACACTTGTGCGCTTGCAGCCTGCTATGCCACGCGCTTGTAGCCTACTATGGCGCGGGCTTGCCCCGCACTCTCGCGAGGCAGCCACGTGGGCCCCACTTTGAACAATCCATGTTCGTTTTGGGCCCACTCGCAATGGGAAAAATTCCCTTTCTTGCTCCGTGTAATTTTCCGTATTTCCTCTTTATTCCTTTTAATTTTTAATTCGGTTCAACCAATTAATAATTCATCTAACAGATTTGACAACTTATATTTTCAGCATAGACCTAGTCTATAGGTTCTTTACTTAGTCTAATAAAGACCCAAAGTGTGTGACCTCATAGGATCCCAAAGTATAAAGCCACTAGAGGTTAACCTAAACTTGGCTTCCCGTCCGGGATCCTTTAGGCTCAATGTTCCAGAATGATATGGAACCTGATAGCTCTAGACGATCAAATGGGCTTTCTAGCAAAGGCCTTGTGAGCGGGCGACACGGAGCGGTGGGCCGAGAGCACGCGAGGTGAGAGGCGCGGTCCACCGGGGTTTTTTGAAAAAGAAGAAAAAGCACTAGGTCGGGGACCCGGGAAAAAGGTTTGAAAGAGAAAAAAAGGTGAAAAACCTTTAAGATCGTTCGAACCCGAATCCGCCGTCTCTTAGTGTGGATTCGCCACCTGGATTAGCTCTTTCCAGGAATTAGAGTCCTGTGAGACTTAACGTCAAAGGGACGGCCCACCAAGACACAGAGATTCGAGTCCAGGATAAGTTGCTTATTTCTCATTGGATCACATTAAATTACATCTATAGAAAACCGTTTTCTTTTAATTATGCATATTCGCACTTAGGTCATTTTTTGGTGTTAAATGCATGATTCACGTGTTGCAAAATAATAAACCATCCATAAAGCAGAAAAATAAACCATCCACAAAACAGTAAGTAAATGCGGAAAGTAAATGCAGAAAGTAAAAATTAAAAGGCTTTAAAAATCGGGGGATGCAACCGCCCGCTAACCTATTAATTACATTTCCCAAAAATTGAAATTGCTATACCCGAAGGAAAATTAAAATCCTAAACATACATCTAATCCTAATCTACCTGCATCCACAAAGGTTAGCACAGGGGATAGCACGTATGTTCGATTTTGGATTTAGCGAGGCCCGCGTAGCCTAAAAAAAAAGAAATCGTGATATTATTTGTTATTTAAATAAAACCGTTCATTTTATTAACACATTGGTTGCTCATTTTAATTAATGAAATTGCTCGCATGGTAAAAAGTGTGGTCTGTTATCCGGGAAAATATTTTATTCCCTTCGTGGGGGTGTTCTAACACACATCTCCTTATAATAAAGAAAAAGATGAAGAAGAATTACAACAATTGAAAATAAAATAAAAATAATTAAAATTCTAGGTTCATAGATGAAATCAGAAGAAGAAATCAAACACTGAAAGCACGAGATTTGCAGTTCTAGGAACTCAGAGGCTTACCCTTACT
>CATIWQ010004525.1:0-15853 GCA_949673415.1 Euphorbia schlechtendalii
ACCGGGTGGCCTAAGGTGACGATAAAGAGCTTAGCCATCATTCGATCGCTGACCCTCAATGCTCTCATCACCGTTTGATAATGCGTCAAGTGAGCGCGCGGGTCTCCAGATCCTACGTACTTCTCAAACTGCGACATTGCGAAGTTTGGGGGTAAGCTGTCTTCATCCGCGATTGTCGGTTGTGTAGGGTACGTGTTCCTTAGGTGGCCACCGTGAATGGCCAAGAATTGTTACCATAGTTCCACCATCCCAGGTTATTGGAGGATGGCATCCCTTGCGCTTGGATAAGAGCCATATTACCCCTGGGGATATGCCGCAAAATGGGGCACTTAAGGTGCCTGGAACTGTGAGGCGACCGACGTAGTCTAGTTGGGTTGGGTCATTCCTTGGTAGAAAGGCCCTAGTGCAAATGTCGGCTGGAGAGTTTGTCCAGGGAAGAATTGACTTTGGTTCAGCTGACTTTTTCTTGCCCCGAACTGATAAAAGGTAGTTGGGGGAATCATGAGTGAAGTAGGAGGTCCCCCTGTCTGATTGACATTGTTGAGGGTGACCTTCGGGCTGGGCACTACATTCTAGGTCCTCTCGAGGTGTTGGCGAATGAGCGTAGCTAGTTGTTTGCTATTGGCAAAGGCGTTTATGGCAGCTGCAATCTCAACGCTCACCGATGACTGCTGAGAACTTTGTTCTGTAATGATGGGGTGACCTTCTCCTTGTGGACTAGCCATAATAGTGCATTGAACAGAATCTGAGTCTGAACCCGAGTCCTCACTTGAGTTAGTGTATGGAACCCCCTCCAGATTGCCATATTAGGGGAACTGCAGACCAGGCGACGAGCAGGCCTCTTCCAAGCCCCTTTGATATATGAGCAAAATATTAGACTATGCATGTACGATTCATAACATGACTCGTGATGCTAGAAATGCGTGAGATGTTTAATGTTATGGTTGCATTCACAAGGGTTTAGCATGCCATGATGTGTATGTCAATCCTTATGAAATAAATAGGTTAGTCATTAGGTAAAAATGAAAACATGTGGAAATGTAAATCTAATAAAAGGGGTTGGATTTGAGATTTGTACAATGTCGTGTGACATCGTAATATGAGTGATGTAAGTGAGGTGACTAAGTTACCTATGTTGTAATAGGTCCATGGTTTGAGGTTTTGTGAAACGAAGATAACTACCATATGTGGCTATCTAAGGAATGATTTGGTTATTTTGCCCAATTAGGGCAGAGTTTTGGATACCTATGTGGTAATCACTAGTGATACGTGAATTATTGCCCCATGTGGGAATGATTTGGGTATGTGGCGTATACCCTTGAAGATTTGGTAAGGTAAGACTTTTGAATCAAGTTTGCCTTGCGTGGGCTGAGGATATCAACTATGATATCCTTTAATGTGGGAATAATGGTTTTGGATAGGTATTTGCCTCGTTTGGGCTTTTGGTGTGTGTGATTGCTTCGGAAGGGCTGTGAGCTGGATGTTGAGTGGACATCTCATGGGTAATGTGGTGGAAAGGTTATTGCCCCTTGCGAGCCAAGTACCGGATGTCAAGTGGACATCACACAGTAAAAGGATGGTATGTTTGCCATGTACAGGCTAGTAGCGGGATGTCAAGTGGACATCTCACTGAAAAGGGGTAAGTGATATTCCTAAGTGGCTTTATGTTGTCCTAGGGTGACACGATCTATAGTGTCAATTATGCCTAAGTGTATGTGATATTGGTTTGGTATGTACATTTAATATCATGAGTGTGTGTGTTCAAGTGTCTACACAAAAATTTGTGGTTAGTATGACATTTGTTCCGTGATAAATTGAAAGTAGTATACATGTATCACATAGCATGCAACGTCCAAACTTCCAACCATAAAACTCCCGCGTGTAGGATTTTTTGGCTAGTCTCTATCCTAAGTTTGGTTCATCTTAGTACCATGACGATACTAAGGAGTGCATCTGCAAGAAAATATAATGCATGATCGCATGTTTGGGTAACACCCCAGGGAAAATGCCTATGGTTTATTTACATGAGGGTTACAGATGGGTTGTTGATGTAGAAGGTTCTTGTTGTGCTAAAATACACTCCAAGCCTCTCACGAGGGAGGTACATGCGATATGGCAACAAGTGCTCCACCCGCTCAAGTACTATCTTTCTCATGAAGGTAGATTAGTACAAGAGAGAGCTTCGCGGTAATGGGGGTACCTTAAACTTATGGGCTAATCCCTTCTACTGCAATGCGTTATAATGAATATTTTAAAATTAAGAGAAAACTGAATAATGTGATCAATAATTTTCGGCACTTATCCAAAATCTAAAACCTTTAAAAAAACAAGTTTTAGAAAAGTCCCCAGCAAAGTCAACACTGTGAGCGGACGACACGGAACGTTGGGCCGAGAGCGCGCGGTTTCATAGGCACGATCCATCGGGATGTTTGAAAATGGAAGGACCGGGTCGGGGGACCCACTAAAAAAGGTTGAATGAGAAAAGCGAAAACGTTTCAGATCGGTTCTAGAATCCGCCGTCTCTTAGTGTGGAGTCGCCACCTGGATAAGCTCTTTCTAGGAATTAGAGTCTTGTGAGGCTTAACATCCGGGGGACGGCCCACTGAGACACAGAGATTCGGGTCCGGGATAAGTTGCTTATTCCTCATTGGATCACATTAAATTACATTTATAGAAAACCGTGATCTTTTAATCGTGCATATTCACACTTAGTTCATTTTTTATTTTAAATGCATGATTCACGTTTTATAAAATAAACCATCTATAAAGAGGAAAAATAAACCATCCACAAAGCATTAAGTAAATGCGGAAAGTAAATGTGGAAAATAAAATTATATGGCTTTCAAAAATCAGGGGATGCAACCGCCTGCTAACCTATTAATTACATTTCCCAAAAAAAATTGAAATTGCGATACCCAAAGGAAAATTAAAATCCTAAACATACATCTAATCCTAATCTACCTACATCCACAAAGGTTAGCACAGGGGATAACACGTATGTTTGATTTTGAATTTAGCGAGGCCTGTGTGGCATAAAAACAATCAATCGCGATATTGTGTTTGTTATTTAAATAAAACAATTCATTTTATTAGCACGTTGGTTGCTCATTTTAATTAATGAAATTGCTCGCATGGTAAATCAGTGAGGGTTGTTATACGAGAATTTGTTTTATTCCCTTCATGGGGGTGTTCTAACATACATCTTTTAATAAAGAAAAATATATGAAGAAGAATTACAACAGTTGAAATAAAATAAAAGTAATTAAAATCCTAGGTTCATAGATTGAATCAGAAGAAGAAATTAAACACTGAAAGTACGAGAATTGCAGTTCTAGGAACTCAGAGGCTTACCCTTACTAAATGGATCCACTTCGAAGATGTCCGATCGATCCTTGAGAAATCCTCCTCGTCCTTTAGTTTAGGTGAAAAGGTTGTAGTAAAAGTCCAAAAATGTTCGTTTTAATTCTTGGAAATTAAAGTTGTTCTAAAGCTATTTTTCATCTGATAATTTTCGGGCCCCTAAAAATTGAAAAAAGTCCGACTATTTATAGAAAAAAGTCCCGAAAAATCCAAAATAGGAAGAACATCTTGCAAGGAAGCCTCGCTAGGAGGCCTGGTGAACTCGCCAAAAAGTCTGGCGAGTTCGCTAGACTACTTGGCGAGCCTTGCCAGAGTCCTGGCGAGGCTCGATAGATTCTTAGCAAGCATCACCAGGGTCTGGCGAGCCTCGCCAGACCACTAGCGAGCCTCAACAGGATCCTGGTGAGGCTCGCCAGGCCCTTGGGGAGGTTGGCCAGCCCTCTGGCAAGCCATGCCTCGCCAAGTATATGCGAGGCGGGCTCCAGATCTAGCTTCCGGTTTGCATTTGAATTTTTTTGTGTATTTTTTTTATTTTTAGTTAATTTTTTGAATTAAAGTCCTTTTAAATTCAGAAATGAGGAAGACTCCCATGTGAAGATCATCAAACAGTTAAAAATAGTGTGATTCATGGATAAATATCCCGAAAAGCCATCATTATTGAACGCACGAGCTGGTACAAAATCCCCTGCTCACATGTACAACATACTTTTCCTTAACATGTGTTTGGTCATGGGGCTAGATGGGGTTAAAGCCTTAACCAAAATGGGTTAGTTGTCCATGTTAACGGTCTACTGTCGGATTGGGGACATATTTGAGGAGTCATATAATTAGGTACGCATGTCTCGAGAAAGAGAACTCAAATGGACTAGCAATTTTATAGATTGTAAATGGATGGGTTCCGACCATGGTCGTCTGTTATGGCTTGACATGTGATAGCGGTGATCATAATAGATGGGCTATGGATGCTACCTACTATGGAACATTGATTGGACTAGATTTCTTGAATTTAATAGAAGTGGCTATTTGAATGTCGATAAAATAGTAGAAAATATGTGTTTAATTGAAGACCTTAAATTAAATGCATGTACATATAATAATGTCAAGATAATTTCTATCTAATATCTGGGTTGAACAATGAATCCAAACATAAATCTTCATCTAATACATGATAATAAGTTAATAGGGATCAATTTTGATGATAGTTTAAAGCTCTTAGAAAGGAGCTTGAGAAGAGAAATTGGATTATGTTTTTGATAATCCTAAACAAGTCAATCCGGATGCTGAGGCTTCTATTCAATAGAAGGAGGAATATCTTAAGCATAAGAAAGATGCTTTTGTGGTGTCACTTGTGATGTTCAAAACCATGACCTTGAATCTTAAAAAGTAGGATGATGGTATGGATCTAAATTCATGCTGATCCATCTCAGAGGAATTCATGAGGGCATAAAAATCAAATGGAATATAATATTAAAATTCTTCTATAACTCCAAGAGAAATTATAGGTCCTGACCATTGAGCATTTCTTTGAATACTTTGAGTATTTGAAGAGAATGATGATAAGTGTATACTTACACTTATAATCATCATATTTTCAATCATAAAACACTATGATTTAAGTCATTTTATATAAAAGATTTCACGTGGTATGTAGTTGTTTTTTATGCAAATGAAGAAACTAGGTAAATCTTGGAAGTCAAATGATCAAAAGTGGAATTCTATGGAAAAAGAGTGAAAAAGGTGCAAAACGATGCGTGGAACACAAAGATTTGGCTTAGGATCGAAGTTGTCAAAGATCGGCAAAGTTGCAAAGAAGAATTATAAAGAAACATCATTTCACGATCGTGACATCTATTCGCGGTCGCTACGTGTCACTCTTCATAAACAGAAAACTGCCAATCAATGTTCATGGTCATGACATGAGATTCAGATTCGCTACTTGTGACGGTTAATGGTTATCTCTTATCAACTACCAACCACCAGATTACAACGATCACATTTCATCAGTAAGACTTTTGAAAGCTTGATGTATAAGTATGGAATACAACATAAGGTTGCTACCCCATATCACCCTCAAACTAGTGGTCAAGTAAAAATCTCTAATCAAGAAATAAAGTGGATTCTCGAAAAGACAATCTCAAATTCTAGAAAAGATTGGTCTACTAAGTTAAATGATGCATTATGGGCTTACAGAATAGCTTTTAAGACACCAATTGGTATGACACCCTACAAGTTGGTTTACGGGAAGGCTTGTCATTTACCAGTAGAATTAGAGCATAAGGCTTTGTGGGCTTTGAAGAATTTGAATATGGATTTACACATAGCCGGTGAAAGAAGAAAGTTGGATTTAAATGTGTTAGAAGAACTACATTTGTCATCTTATGAAAATGCAAAGATCTACAGAGAGAAGACAAAATGATGGCAGGATGCAAAACTAAGGGAAAAGAAGTTTAAGGTTGGAGATAGAGTTCTATTATATAATTCCAGGCTTCACTTGTTCCCTAGAAAACTCAAATCTCGTTGGAAGGGACCCTATGAAGTTATTCAAGTGTTTAATAGTGGAGCTTTAGAATTGAAAGCCGAAAATGGAGAAATATTTCAAACCAATGGTCAATGTTGCAAACCTTATCTCGAAAATAAATTTGAATAACAAGATGTTGATATTCAATTACTATCATCATCATAATTCATTCAAGGTATGAAATAGTAAATATTTATCTTTTCTATTTAACAATGTTTGTGTTTTTAAGTTATTATAGGTATAAAGTCTAAAAATTAAAGAATTTGAAGAATTAAAGAAGATTGCGATGGTGACATACATCTCGCGCTCGTGAATATTAGGTTTCAAAACCTACTATTTCTATGATTAAGGAAGTCATGATCTTGACAAGCCTTCGTAATTGTGACACAGGCAAAATATAACAGTTACAGATCACGATTCAGCACGCGACAGACTTCCGTAACCGCCATTAACAGCTAGTTTGAAGGATAAATGGCTATATTGATTATTTTGACCAATTAGAGACGTCTTAGAACTCTATAAATAGGTCTAAGTTGAACCCTAGCCTCCACAACCTTCTATCAAGCCTACAAAATTCTGAAATTTTCATCTTTATTCTTTTACAATAAAAAAAACATTTTCTTTCAACCTTGACTTCAAAACACTAATATAACTCGTGTTAAGGTAGCCGCAAATAGGAGAGAATTCTAGAATTAACAACAAGAGTACAATTGTCCTTTTCCAATTCGTACAAGAGAAGAAGGTAAAAGATTCCAAACTCTCAATAAGTTGGAAATAACGGGTATGATTTTTCTTGACATGGTTTTCATAGAGACTCTAGGACTCCATGAACAAATGAGGATGTATCTTGCTGATTTGGGTTTAAGCCAATTTGTGGGGATGCGATTTCTACAAAATCATGATTGGATTTTAGAATGTCTAGTGACATTCGATTTTGAAGATAAAAGAAAGAGGGCGATTCAATTTCGCAACCAAGGAAGGTAATTCACATCACACGAGAGATGATGGGTGTTTGGTTCGGATTAAAAATTGTAAATTCATCAAGTATGATGGACTCTTTTCAACCAAATCGAGTATGGGTAGATTTAACGGGTAAGAGAGTCTTCTACCCCAAAAATTCTCCCAATAAACTTATTAAAGATGAGTGAATTCTTATTCTCCACAAATACCTTTCCACTTCGGTATTTTGTCGAGTAGAGAATACCAAAGTCCAAAAGAAAGATTTGTTTGTTCTTTCTTGTGCTTTGATGAAACAAAAAGCGAAATTCATGGATATCATATAGGACATGATGAAGTAGAATTCTACAAGTATGAGAAACAAGATTGGGGCGGTCGAAATTATCATCGCAATCATCTTGGGTACAAGAAGCGAACTCCCCTATGTCCAACAACCGGGTGAGTATTTTCGCTATATGGATGGGACTTACTTAAAGAATTGTAGACTTCTTTAAGAGAACGATGGTGTATATTCTTTCTACTCCTACTCCAACCACACCAAGAAGATAATCTCAATTCATGAAGATTCTTCTATTGGACCATCTAATCCTACCGCTAGACATCGTAATGGAAAAGCTCTAATGATTGAAGAAGAAGATGAAGAAGATGAAGATGAAGCTCTGGAAGATTGGAAGGTGAGCAAAAATAAAATGAAGATGAAGCTCCGGAAGATTAGATGAAGATGAAAATAAAATTATCTATTTTATTTTCTTTGTTCCGTTACTCTAGTTGGTCTTTAGAACTGGTTCCTTCCTTGTGGGTTCGATATCTTTTAAAACTACATCGCAATTGTATACTTGTAGTTATCATCATTTTTCTATTTAATAAGTGGTATTGACAACACCTGTACTTTAAAGCCAAAATCATGCGAACAAGTTATTAAACTTATCAGTAGAATAGTGGCGAACAAATGACTCAGATAGGAATTTAGAGAAATTCCAATTTTGACAAACAAGAAGTTTTAATGATAGAAAATCTGTCTGATAAATATTGACCTTTCTTGAAAGATTATCTCATGTCAAGAAAGACTAGCAAGACATATGAGTTAATTAAGAGACATAAAAGTTTTGAAGATGGTTTGATGGCTAAAGGAACAGGTACCTTGGCAAGCAAGACTTGCGTGAAAGGTAAAGGTTTAAAACCAATCAATAGGAAAGTAAAAAATGTGATCATTGAAAAGGAGAAGTCTAAAGGGATATGTTTCGTATGCGGTAGGCCTAGACATTGGAAACATGATTGTGAAGGTCTGATTTTTGAACAAGTAAAGAAGAAACCAAGTGAGGCATCTACTTCAGGTATGTTCATGATGGAGAGTTTCTCTACAATTCTCTACGAGTCTACAAGGGTATTAGATACTAGTTGTGATATTCATATCTGTACTTCTATGTAGGGGTTGCGAAACATTAAGAGACTTGCAAAAATGGAAATGGACCTAAGAGTTGGAAATGGAGCATGGGTTTCTGCAACAGCTGTAGGGACATAAAGCCTTCGTTTTCCTAGTGACCTAGTTTTAGTTTTGAACAATTGCTATTATATTCTTGCTATCACTAGGAATGTTATTTCAGTTGCACATTTAGTAATAGATGGATTTGAGATTTTATTTTTAAATAATAATTGTTAAATTGGATGTGATAATATTCTTTATACTAAAACTGAAATTTTAAACATGAACATTGTTAAGAAATCGAAGATAGATAATGAGAAGTCTTCATACTTATAGCATTGTCATCTAGGACATATAAATGAGACTTGCTTAACTAAGTTTCATAAATGTAGTGTCTTGGGCTCAATGGAATGGGAATCTTATGGGGCATGCGAACCTTGTTTAAAGGGTTAGATGATAAAGAAACCTTTCAAAGGAAAGGGTCAGCGTGCCACGAGTACTTTGGAAATAATACATTCGATGTATATGGTCCAATGAGTGTTAAGACACTTGAAGGTTTCATCTACTTCATAACCTTTATCGATAATTATTCACCGTATGGTTATTTGTACCTAATGTAGCACAAGTTTGAATGTTTTGAGAAATTCAAAGAATTTAGAATTGAAGTAGAGAAACATCTTGGGAAAAGTATGAAGACCTTTTGATCTGATCGAGGCTTTGAATACTTAAGCTAAGAGTTTCTGGATTATATAAGGGATAATAGTATTTTATCCCAATGGAAACCTCCTTATACACCCCAACACAATGGAGTGTCAAAAAGGAGAAATTGAACCCTACTTGATATGGTTCATTCTATAATGAGCTAAGTAATAATTTGCATATCCTTTTGGGGTTATGCACTTGAGAGCGTATTTTATATCCTAAATAGAGTACCCTTGAATTCAGTTGATCAAACACCATACAAAATGTGGTATGGTAAGAAACCAGCTCTTTCTTGCTTGAGAGTTTGGGGATGTCCCGCTTATGTAAAATGGACAAGTTTAGATAAGTTGGGTGCTAAGTCTGATAAGTGTTTATTTATAGGTTACCCTAGGGAGACTATACCTTTTATGATCCTAAGGAACAAAAGGTACTTGTTTCTAGGAATGATTAGTTTCTCAAGAAGGAACACGTGCTTCCAAAAGCTAGTGGGAGCAATCTTGAGCTGGGCACTCAAGAACATCAAACAAACAATCAATTGATTGTTCCCACACCTATTACACAAGAAAGTGTAAGCACGAAATAACCTATTATAACACTAAAATTGCGTAGGTCAGGTTGGGCTCTAATTGTTCCCGAGAGATTCAATTATTTCATTACTGATGATAAGCACATCCTCCTTATGGAAGATGATGAGACCAATACTTACAAGTGTAGAACCAAAGTTAATAGTACTTCACAGTACTTAAACATTTTGGAAATAGGAAACTAACTAGGATAGTGAAATTAATTGAGTACTAAGTATACTCTTAATTAATGAAGCTGACTTGAGTGTGTTTAAGGAAAAACAACTCAGTATGATGAGTACTTAATTAAGTTACGACTTAGAGTGGGAAAAGCTGAGTCTGTGCTGAGTACTACATAGTTTAGAAGAATATCAACTCAGCTATACTGAGTTAGCTTTTATTGATTAAAAGCTGAATTACTTGACACTTAGAGAATTAAATGACACTTGTGCTACTAACGTGTTCTGTGAGAAATAGAATATTCTTTCGATGCTTTTTAGGGTAAAAAGTGCTGAAATTAAAGAAGATTTCTAGTGATCCTCACAATTCAAAAAGGTGTCAGTACAAAATGTTGGAGATTCCTCACTAAAGTCCAAGATAAAAGGAATTATCTGACATGCACCGTTTCTCAATGTCTCCGTGCTCTTCTACACGCATTAGCAATGTCAACTAATCACAAGACTCCACTTTACATTTCATGCGCCTCTCTACTAGAATGATTTGCTTGAAGACAAACAGGATTTTGTAAATGGAATTTTATCACACCTACAAGGATGAAAAGTTTTCAACGGCTACTTTGCAAAGCTTCAAGTATAAATAGAAGATTGAAGCAGATGTTCAAAACTTGGTGAATCACCTCGAATTTCTTTAAGGGCTGAAACTCTGCACAAATACACCCAGCTTCAAGAAATTCCAAATTCAAGAAATTAGCAAACAACCATTTCAAATTTGTTTGTAATAGAGAGAATCAATACTTAAATTTAACATTGTAAGAATTCAACATTTTATAATTTGAATTCAGTCCTCAATCTTTTATTTAAATCTGAGTTTCAATTTCGGAAGGGTACCTAAACTAAGTTGAGTGGTAGTTAGAAAGAAATGTACTTTCTGTAAAATTGTGTCTACTCACTGTAAAAGCTACTCTGCCTAAGTAAGGAATGAACACTAGTGGATTTAATCTTGGAGAAGGAATCCAGGGATTGGAGGTAGGCTTAGGGCCAAACTAGGATAAAACCAGATGTTGAAGTTCTAAACTTTCGATCTAGCTTTTATTGCGCCATACTCATTCATCATTCATTCTATCGTTAAGTGTTTTGTTTGAAAAACAAATCCAAGATGAGTAGAGTACTCATCAGGAGATTGAAGATAAACTGTACGAGTAAAGCTGAGTAGTTTATAAGTTTTTAGACCAACTCAACACGCATAACTTAGCATGCATCTAAAAACTTATCTTGGTTAACTAATTTTTATAAAGCTAAAAAGTAACCAAGAATCGCATTCTCCCCCCCTCTGTAGTTGTTTATAAGCTGTCTAAGAACCAACAACAAGGAGGGAATGGAAGGCTCAGAATCTGATAAATGGTTTATAGCCATGAAGTCTAAGATGGACTCCACGTATGCAAATCAAGTCTGGAACTTGGTTGATGCTCCAACTGGGATTTCACCCATAAGATGCAAAGAGGTTTCCAAGAAGAAAATCGACTTGGATGGTAATGAGATTACATATAAAGTAAGGCTATTTGTAAAAGGCTATAGTCAAAAGGAAGGTATTGACTATGATGAAACCTTTTCAACAGTAGCCTTGCTGAAGTCTATTAAGATACTCCTTGCCATCATAACGATTATGAGATATGGAAGCTGCCTTTGGAAACCACGTTCCTCAATAGGAACCTTGATCTGAAGGCATATATGACACAACCTGAAGGTTTTACATCCCAGGATGGCTCGAAAGTATGCAAGTTGCAAAGGTCCATTTATGGACTTAAGCAAGTATCATGGAGTTGGAATATTAGGTTTGATGAGACAATCCATGAAATTGGTTTTGTGTCAAATGCTAATGAGCCCTATGTACATAAGAAGGCTAGTGGGAGTGCGATCATTTTCCTTGTATTATATATCGATGATTTATTACTGATATGAAATGATGTTCCTTTTCTTCAAAAAGTTAAGTCATGGTTGTCAAAGAAGTTCTCCATGAAAGACCTTGGAGAGGCAACTTTTATACTTGGTGTAAAGATATACCATGATAGATATAGAAGGTTGCTAGGTCTTTCTCAAAGTACATACATAGATAAGGTTTTGGCTAGATTTAACCTTGCGTAGTTAAGAAAGGGTTATCTCCCTATATCTCACGGGATTAACCTTTCTAAATCTAAGTGTATGAGAACACAAGAGTAGAGACTGCACATGAATGGAACACCCTATGTTTTAGTGATAGGATCCATCATGTTCTATGGTATGCACTCGGACTGACGTCTCACATGCATTAAGCATCATGAACACATTTCATTCTGATCTATGTGAGAAGCATTGGATGGCTGTTAAAACTATCCTCAAGTACTTACAAAGGACTAAGGATATGTTTTTCGGTTATGGTGAAAGTGATCTCTTTGTGAAGGGATACACTAACGCAAGTTTTCAGTTTGACATAGACGATTACAAGTCCTAGTCAGGTTATGTGTTTATGTTAAATGGAAGGGCAGTTGTTTGGAAGATTTTCAAATAGGATACGACTGTTGATTCAACCCTTGAGTTTGAGTATATAGCCGCTTCTAAAGCAGCTAAGCAAGCTATCTTTCTTAAGGGATTTATTGGTGATTTTGACATGGTGTCCAACATTGCAAATCTAATAGTGGTCTATTGTGATAACAATAAGGCTATTGTTCAAGAAAAGGAACCACGATCATGTTAGAGAAATGCATAGGTACTTAGAAAATACCATCTCATTCAAAAGATGGTAGTTAGAAAGGATATAAGCTTAGGATATATCCCTATGAATCATAACCTAGCAGATGGGCTAACAAGGCCATTGACTTAGGTTAAGCATAACCAACATGTTAATGAGTATGGCATGAAGCACATGGGCAGTTGGCTCTAGTGCAAATGGGAGTTTGTTAGATATGATGTATGATCTAGAGGCATCAAGGACGATATGTCTTTATTAGTTTATAATGTACAAAAAGTTTCAAATTATTGTTATCAATAATAAGGCATCTTTGTTACATATCGATGATTATTTCCAAGTTCTGTATCTCGTTGGTTTTATAGATATGCTATTACGTATATGTATATGTTCGTTGACAAGACAAAGTCCATGACTATTTCATAGCGTAAAAGTGTGAGGACATAGTGGGAGGAGCTATGTGGTGTGAGAACTACACATACGTGTTACTATGAATGGTTTAAATATCTATAGTCATAGTTTCATTGAGATTAGACATCAATGAAGCGAATAAACTAGCATGTGTAAGCTTACTCTTTGGATTTGATCCAAACATCTGATCTCATAAATCTTACATGAGGTGCATGAGGTGGCGAAGTTAAAGATGAGGTGTGAAAGTGCACCACTTGAAACTTTGACAAGGTTGACTTGCACGGTTAAACCGCCTAGTTACCTTTTTAAGGAGATATTTGGGCTGCCTTCATTGATCGGTAGGTGAGAAAGTGCACTGCACAGAACTCTGACGAGGTTGACTTCTATGGTTAAAGCGCCTAATTATCTTCCTAAAGAGAATTGGGTTGTCTTCGTTGATTGATAGGTGGGAAAACACATCATACACTACTCTGATAAGGTTAACTTCTAGAATTAAAGTGCGTAGTTGTCTTCCTAAAGATAGTTGGGTTATCTATGTTGATCGATAGGTGGGAAAGTGCACCTTACGAAACTCTGATGAGGTTAACTTCTAGGATTAAAGCGCATAGTTTTCTCTCTGAACATAATTGGTTTTACTTTGTTGACCGATAGGTGGGAATGTGCATCATACAGAACATTGACGAGGAAATAGTTTGGTTGTTTTGGAAACCTGAAGATGCAATAAGGTTGTTTTTTTTGGAGTTAGTAGAGTCAATAAGCATGTTTTAACTCCTTGATTGACATTTTGAAAACAAATTATTTTGCCCCTTCAATCAAGAGTTAAAAACAAAAGAAAAGTAATAAATAATTGAGTGGAAGAGATTCGATCTATTCCGAAAATATTGCGGAGGCGCCTTTGAAAAGGTTGAATTTTCCCCTTGCACGAATCTAGCTTTGATTGTTGGGGAATATTGTTCCCTTGGGGTTACATTTTATAGGAGAATAAAATTTGGAAAGTACATATTGAGTGAATGAATGGATATATGGTGATTAGTATAGAAAATGGGGACAAAAGGGTTGTTTTTCATTTTACTGATCGGCTAGGAAATACTACCCATAAAGAAGGACCAAGGAGGCCAAGCAGGTGTGCGTTAAAGTGGATTAGCCCAAAATTCCTAGACGGTGTGATAGTTGAATAATGGGGCGAAAATGTGTAGGTTGAAAATGAAAAGCGGTACAAGGTGACATTTAGGGTTCTTTTTAAATTCTCTATATAATGAATTAAAATTAGAAATTTAAATCACTTTTCACTTTTCCAGAGCTTATCTCTCGAGAAAAACCTCTCTCAAGATTTTTGATGATGCTGAACAAGCTTCTTGGGTGTCATCCTTACTTTATGCGCTAGGGGATTGCGATACGATACCAGAAAGCCCATGAACTTGCTCGGTGTCATAGGCATATGAGCTTAAGCCCACCAATCTCTTAATAGATTACACCCCCGAGTCACCGATTTCATTGGTGACGGCTCTAGAGGCTCATGCCTCCCATGTATAGGTATTCTTGAAACTTGTTAATTACATCTGAATTCATTTTAATATAGCTGGTAATGTGAATTGTTGAATAATTAGTAATTTAAATTTGAATATAAATGTAGGACTAGAAATGCCATGAAATTAGATTTCGGATTGAGATTATGCAGAAAAAATTAACAAAAAATGCATGCGATACAGAAAAAAGTATGGGAAACCTGAGACGAGGACTGAAAGGTTCTCATCTCGAGACCGGCCACTGGCCTAGTATGCCAGGACCAACCCCATCTAGGCCAGTACTGGTGTACCTAATTAGGTCAGTACTGGCCTAGACTGGTCTCTAAAGGATAGTGCTGGTTCGGCGCTGTCCTCGGGAAGAGGGTATGGGTCGTGCCCTCATCTAGGGCGGTACTGGTATACCTAATTGGGTCAGTACCGACCCGGATCGGTCTCTAAAAGACAATGCTGGTTTAGTGCTATCCTCGGGTAGAGGGTAAGAGTCAGGTTGGTATCAACCTAACTTGAATTGATACCTGCCTGTTGGGCGGGTACTAGTTTCATGCTCCCCGGGCACACAGAAAAAGCTGAAAATACCCCAAAATTCAATTTATAATTGAAAATTAGGGCAAAATGCAATTATCTGAACATAATTTTAATTAATTAATTTTTTATTTGAAGTTGAATTAATTATTTTAAAAAAATTTAAGAATTTAATCAAATTAAATTTAAATGAGACCTACAGTTCGCCACTTTTCTACTGATAAGTTTAATCAATAATGGTTCTAAAATCTCATGAACTATTGGCTAATAACTGTGCCAAAAACTTGTTCACAAATAAATGTAGGTGTTGTCAATACCCCTTATCACATAGAAAAATAATGATAATTGCAAGTACACAGTTGCGATGTAGTTTTAAAAGATATCGAACCCACAGGGAAGGAACCAAGTCTAAAGATATGGAAGGGAAAAAACAAAGTAAAATAAAATAAAAATAGATTAGAGATTTTTATGGATAGGAAGATTAGAATGAAAAGTTGAGTAAATATAGATGTGATAGATTAGAGACTCTAAATAAATAGATTTTCAATATGAACAAGTATAGCAAAGAAAACATGCAAGATCAACGAAGATGTTACGACACACAAGATTAATCTAACAAACCGGTTCAACACACACGGATGTTCAATAATTCGCCGCAGAGCAACAAATGAAATAACTTTTCTAAGTCTAGCGCAAAAGAGATAAGACTGTTATATAAACCTGGACAACATTAATACTATGCTTAGTACAGGTCGCTCTCACATAGTGTGAGCACGGGATTTTGTACCAGCTCGCGCGTTCAATGATGACGGCTTTTCGGGAAATTTATCCTCGAATCACACAATTTTCGACCATCCGACGATCTTCATATGGGAATCCTCCTCGGTTAAATTATTTAACTAAAATATATATATATATATATATAAATAAAAAAAATGTGAGAGACGTAGACCGTGAGGCTGCACGAGGC
>CATIWQ010004572.1:0-42047 GCA_949673415.1 Euphorbia schlechtendalii
TATCATATTTTGTTATTTGTAGTCTTATGCAAGGAGCGAAAGTTTCACGCAGTCCGAGATTAATGAGGTGTTAGACATTTTCGCTTCTTATATGTTGACTCATCTATTGAATAATTAGTTTCTTTTAATTTTGAAGTGTTATTAGGCTATAAGGACTAAATATGTACATCAAAGTATATATATGTAATATATATATTGTGTGATCCATTAGAATTTGTTGTTTCATTTTTATTTTGAGAAATGTAATGGAGTTTTGAGAAATATATATTTGTACATTTTACGTTTTTTTACAGTTCAGATAAATGGAAAAATGCTGAAAATAATTTTAAAAAAAAAATTGGTAACTCAATTGCGGACGGTTTCCTCAAAAGAACCGTCCCTATTGCCTCAACATTCCAGACGGTTCTTTTAAGAAAACCGTCCGGAATTCTCATTACGGACGGTTCTATTAAAAGAACCGTCCGTATTGCTCTAAACGGAGTGAAATGTTCTCTAATAGCAATACGGACGGTTCTCTTAAGAAAACCGTCCGGAATGATCATTACGGACAGTTCTTTTAATATAACCGTCCGTATTGCTCTAAACCGGATTGAAATGCTCTTAGATAGCAATACGGACGGTTCCTTTAAAATAACCGTCTGGAATACTCCTTATTCCGGACGGTTTAAAACCGTCCGCATTAATGATTATCAATCGCGTCGCAGCTTGTGTGGACGGTTCAAAACCGTCCAGAAAAGCCAAAAAAACCATCCCCAAAAGCCATTTCTGCACTAGTGAACAACCGTCTGCAAAAGCCTATTCTGCACTAGTGATTTATGCTGTAACTAATGAAGTGCAAGGGGATGAATCCACATTGTTTTGAATGTATTCTAACTCAGAATCAGTATGCTTTGAAGATGCAGTAAAAGACCATAGATGGAGAGCAGCAATGGATGAAGAAATTCGAGCAATTCAAAAGAATGATACTCAGCAGCTAGCAAATCTTCCAAAAGAAAAGAAGGCCATTGGTGTAAAGTGGATTTACAAGATAAAGAAGAATCAACAAGGGGAAGTTGAAAGTTACTATGCTCGACTTGTTGCTAGAGGATTCACTCAAAAGGCTGGTATTAACTATGAAGAAGTCTTTGCTCTTGTAGCCCATTTGGAGATAATCAGATTGATTATTGCTTTAGCTGCTCAAAATAAATGGAAGATTAATTAGATGGATGTGAAGTCAGCATTTTTGAATGGATATCTTGAAGAAGATGTCTATATAGAGCAACCGTTGGGTTATCAAGTTCAAGGTCATGAAGATAAGGTGCTGAGGTTGAAGAAAGCATTATATGGCCTGAAGAAAGCTCCAAGGGCATGGTATTCTCACATTGATGCATATTTTCAGAAAAAATGGCTATACAAAGTGTTAAACATGCTTTGTATGTCAAGAAAGATGATAATGGTGATTTGATGATTATTTGCTTGTATGTAGATGACTTGATTTTTACAGGGACAAACTCAAAGATGTTTGATGAGTTTAAGAAGAACATGGTATGAGAATTTGAAATGACTGATTTGGGTCATATGTCTTATTATTTAAGCATTGAAGTGAAGCAAGGAGACATGGTATTTTCATTTCTCAAAAAGGATATGGAACAAAAATCTTGAAGGAGTTTCAAATGGAGCATTGTAGTCAGTTAGTACTCCTGTAGAATGTGGAACAAAGATAAGTAAGTTTGATGATAGTGCAGTTGTAGATCCAACTCAGTTTCGAAGATTGGTTGGAAGACTGAGATTTCTAACCTATACAAGACTTGATATCTTGTATGGAGTTGGACTGATTAGTCATTATATGGAAGAACCAAGCATGAGTCATATGAAGGTAACAAAAAGGATCCTCCGTTACATAAAAGGAACATTTAACTATGGCTTGTTTTATGCTGTAAGTTCTAAAGGCAGTTTAACAGGTTTCAGCGATAACAATTTTGGAGGTGATGTGGATGATAGAAAAAATACATCTGGTTTTGCTTTCTTTATGGGAGATTCAGCATTTACTTAGAGTTTGAAGAAGCAATTGATTATTACGTTATCATAGTATGAGGCAAAATATGTGGCAGCGGCTTCTTGTGTTTGTCATGATGTTTAGTTAAGAAGATTGCTAGAGAGTTGGGTTTAATTCAAGTTGAAGCCATAGAAATTTTTGTAGATAACAAGTCCATAATTGCTTTGAGCAAGAACCCGATATGTCATGATAAAAGCAAGCATATTGACACCAGATTTCATTTCATCAAAGAGAGTATCAATAAAGAAGAAATGATTCTTAAGCATGTGAGAACTGAAGAGAAAGTTGCAGATATTTTCACCAAGGCTTTGAAGGTTGAAGTATTTTTTTTTTCAGGATATAACAAGAAAATTACATGAAAAAGAAAGGAAATGTCTCTGCTAGGGTCTTGTAAACCCTAGCCACCGTTTGCTTTTTCTGGCCTGATCCTTGGTCGTCTTTCACTCCTATCTACTGTTTCCAGCAGCCTTCTCGCCTTAATAATGGTTTTCTATCACTCAAACACCGATTTCATTGCTGATTGTTTCAATCAGGAGCTTTCTTTACAACCAAGAATTCTAGGATTATCAGGAAAATTGCCGCCTTTGGTTACCTGCTCAGAACGGAATGCGGATGTCCCAAAAACATCTTATGCACATGCGATAGCAGAAAATTCTTCAATGGTTTCTCAGGTTCTTTCCCATGCTATGATCTCGGATAAGGGAGGGCATAAGTCAGTGAAAATATCTCAGGAGATATATGAGAAACGTGTCAGGTTATGTGATTTTTCACTTATTGGACGATTGATTCTTCCTAAGGGTTGTCAGCCACGCAAGGTGGAAGACATTAAGTGTCAGCACTCGAAGCTTTGAGAGCTTCAAAGGGATTGGAAACTCATCCCGATTGGTCGTGGATATTTTCACTTGATATTGGGGTCGCTTGAGGCAAAGAATAAAGTGTGGAGTAAGGGGAGTATTAATCTTTGGCCTGGAGTATTTCACCTACATCCATGGATGACTGATTTTGACCCGTTTACTTCTAACACCACTAATGCTTAGGTGTGGGTGAGGCTTCAAGGGTTGCCTTGGGAGTATTGGGACCCAAAGACATTAGCTGAAATTGCTAGTTGCTTTGGTATTCTTCTCCGCGTAGATAAAGCTACTCTTGAAGGAACTTTTGGGTATTTTGCTAGGATTCTTGTTAATGTGGACCTTTCATCGGGACTTCCAAATATGGTGGGTGTTGAGAGGGAAGGAAATGAACTTTGGATTGATTTGATTTTCGAAAATCTACTAGCATTTTTCAAGATTTGCTCTTCAGTTGGCCACTCTTCGTACGATTGTAGACTTAACACAAAGAAGGTGACAGAAGGTCTGTCAAAATAGGCTGGAAAACCTAAGAAACCAGCTGCCAAGGTAGCCCCGGTGATCACAGAGGAGGACTCATCGAATCTGCATCTTTTCTCTAGGAGTAAACCACTCCAAAGGAGTTTGGAAGAGCGCCTTAATAATGAGGTCCTGGCTACCACTATTTTTGCTAACATTAAAAGCAATCTTGATAGGCAGAGTTCGATTATTCGCCCTGCTATGAACACAGAGATTTCTGGAGCATCGGGGGATGAGGAAGATGACCTTTTGGTTGAGGAAGAGGAGATTTTGGTAGAGGAGAATGGTCTGGGAGGTCCGAATGGTCTCTTGAATTGCAAGGATATTACCACTAGCAACCAACTTTACTCTAGGGATGATATTATCAGCCCGAATGGCATCAATCTTATGGTGGATCTTGTTGAGGGTTGGACAGAGTCCTTACAAATTAAGTTGTGGAATAAGGGAGATTCTTGGGCTGATATGGCTGACCATGAGGAGGCCGAAGGTTGGGAAATTACCACTAGGAGGAAACACAGAAAATCACTTTCACCATTGCGAGATACGTGACAGTTGCCCAAGAGGTATGAACAATGATTGCTCTTTTTTGGAATTGTAGGGGTATTTATAATGTGAATACCCAATCTTATCTTTGTAATTTGATTATGGAATACAAACCATTGTTTTTATGCATTGCCAAACCTATGGTCAATTTTGATAAAATTGCACCCTCTTTTTGTAGACTTATTGGTTTTGTTTTGATTGAAACTAATGATAAAAGTCCGTCGACAATGTGGATTTTAAAGTTTGTTAACTATGATTGGGATCATTATATAAGAAGAAAATCGGATCAATTTATTGATTTAATTGTTCGCAAGAATAATTATACGATAAATCTTGGTTTTGTTTATGCGAGTACGAATGTTAACCAACGCTCTTTTTTGTTTCATTACATGCGTTTTGCTACCATTTCGAGGGATACAAGGAGAATTTGGATAGGGGATTTTAACACCGTCTTGGGCAGCCACGAGAAGTTAGGACACTTACCTAATGCGAGTTCCTGCCAGGAATTGAAGGAATGCATTTACAATTCAAATCTGATTGATGTTGCAGCGGTTGGCCCCTTTTTCACTTGGTCTAATAACCGGATAGGGACTGAACCGAGTAGACTCACGCCTTGATAGAGTGTTGGTGGGTGCAGACTTTGCGAAGGGCAGCAGCTCTTTCGCTACTTCGGTGCTCGCCCGCCTTTATTCAGACCACCATCCAATTCTTTTTACATCGTCATTTGATGGGAGACGAATCCCTCATTTTCGATTTCAGTCTATGTATCTTACACGCTCCTCTTTACGCCAAGTTATTGCTCAGCACTGGAACTCAAATTTTGCTCGGCTTCCACCTTGCCAGTTGCTTATGTTAAAGCTCAAATCTCTTCGCCCAATCCTTCATACTTGGAATAGGGAAGTGTTTGGGAACTTTGATGATAATATTCAATGATGCTAGAGATCGCTTCTTGATATTCAGATTCGTATCTCTGTGGATGGTATTAATGAGGAATTGGTAACGGAAGAATTAGACGCTCATTCTCAGCTTGAGTTGCATCTTCGGTAATGTGAGATTTATTACAAGGAAGCGAGCCTTATTAGATGGCTGAAGGAGGGAGATAGAAACACGAAATTCATTCATACGGCTGCTAATGTCAAGCGATCATCCTCGGGGATCACATCTTTGGTTATCAATGGGGTTTTGTCTATGAACTCTAATGATATTTCAACTTAGATCATTGATTTTTATAGCAGCCTTTTCAAGGAGGACTTAGGCGTTAGCATGGATGGTGGATTGGCAGAATCAATTATCCCAAAGAGAGTTGATCATGCTGATAATCTACTTCTAACAGAATAGCCCAGCACAGATCTAATTAAGGAAACGGTTCTTGATATGGACTTTGATAGAGCTCCAGGCCAGATGGTTTCTCAGGCATTTTCTACCAAAAATTTTGGGACATTGTCGGGGATGATGTTTGTAGGGTTGTCAGAGATTTTTTTTCTTCAGGCTTTATGCTCCCGGGGTTTAATTCGAGTTTGATGATTCTAATTCCTAAGAAAGAAGGGGCGGACAAAGTGGAAGACTTCCGACCCATCATGATGAGCAATTTTATCTTTAAGATAATAACAAAGATTATTGCAAATCGTTTGGGAGGGATTATGAGTAGAATAATCTCCGAGAATCAATTGGTTTTATTCAGAATCGGCTTATTCATGAGAGCATTGCGATGGCCTCTGAGGGAGTTAATATCCTTGATCAACGAAGTTATGGTGGGAATATAGCAATGAAAATTGACATTCGAAAGGCATTTGACAGTCTTGATTGGAACTTTCTTTTTGCTGTTCTTAAAGCTTTTAGCTTTTCGAGTGTTTTCATCGCTTGGGTACGAAGCATACTAAGCTCGGCAATGATTTCTATAATGACTAGTTAGGGATAGAAGGGTTATTTTCGATGTTCGAGAGGAGTTCATCAAGGGGACCCTTTATCACCGATTTTATTTTGTTTGGTGGAGGACTTCTTGAGTCGGCCGCTCTTTTCTTTGGCTCACTCAGGTTCGATTGGACAAATGAAATATACGACGGGCACTCTCTTTCCATCTCACATGTTGTATGCAGATGACATTTTGATTTTTTGCAAAGCCTCAATCTCTAACATGGAAGTAATCAAAGATACATTCGAGTTATATGGCACCAGTTTCGGACAGTAGGAGAATTGGGCCAAATCTTGCATTTTTTTCAGCTCCACCATCACAGATAAATGTAGCAGAAATATCTCTGCAATCATGGGGATCAAACAAGGTGAATTTCCCTTCACATATCTTGGGGTTCCACTCTTTCGAGGGACTCCTAAGGCCGTGTACTTGAGACCAATTTATCACAAGATTATACAACTGTTTGCGGGCTGGATTGGTAGTTCGCTTTCGATGGCTGGTTGCCTGGTTCTTGTTAAATCGGTCATTAATAGCTCCTTATTGCATTCTTTTATGATTTATAAATGGCCAGCAATTCTTCTCTGAAATCTTGAACATGCTACACGTAATTTCATTTGGACGGGGAGTACGACTAAGAGAAAGTTGGTAACGGTCCGTTGGTTAGTCAGTAATAATCATTTTGTGTTGGGGGGAATTGGCATAAAGAGGATCATGGATGTGAACAAATCAATGTTGGTTAAGTTTGCATGGTAATTAATTACTTGTCGAAGAGGATTCTTTAACATCTTGACCAAAAGATTTCTAAGGAATGACATACCTGGCGATTGGATTTCCAATTCCAGCATTTAGAATTCGGTTAGGGAAGTTTACAGTCAACTCAGGGATAACATAGTGTGGTTCCCCAGTTTGAATTCTAAACTGAATTTTTGGAACTCGAAATGGTTATTACCTTCGGTAGGGGAGAGATTGAGTTTATCAAGGACTGATCGAACAAAGCGAGCTGATTTGGTGACAGATTTCATAGGAAATGGCGAATGGATAGCAGCACTTCTGCCTTCTCTGCCGTTAGTTGTTTGTGATGAAATTGGATGAGTGCGTCTCAACGGGGATATAGAGGATTTGTGTTTTTGGAGACCAGCTACTGATCGTATTTTCTCTGTCAAGTCATTTTACCAGTGGTTACAACTACGCCATCAGCCGTATCATGTTTTTAGTAAGAAATGGCATAAGTCCATCGTGCCTTCGTACTCGTTAATCTATTGGAAAGTGGTTCATGGTTGCATCCCCATGCACGATGCGCTCCGGAGAAAAGGCATGATTATCGTCTCTAATTGTAGTCTATGCAACCAACACTACGAAGACATCGACCACCTTTTCATTGGCTGCTCCTTCGTAAGGGGCATGTGGACTACATTGCAATCCCTGTTCGGTAAATCTCTGCCTAGTGCCACATCGGTAACTGATTTATTAAATTTTGCATTTAACTTACGCTTCAACCCTCAATTACGAATCTTATGGAACTCAGCTTTTGTTAACGTGATTTGGCTGATTTGGAGATCAAGGAATAATTGTGTCTTTGAGGATAAACGGCCAAACTTCCATGCTACCTTACAGCAACTTTGGGAAATTCTACGGTGGACGAACAGCCTGGGCTTCGGTTCCATATAGAACTCATCAGTTGAACGGAAAATCTTGGAGACCCTCCACATTACTCCTCGGCTACAACGGGCTCCTAAGATTTTCCCTGTCAAATATTCTCGGCCTCCTCCTGGCTGGATTAAAGTCAACACTGACGCATCTTCGGAGGGAGCACTTGGTCCATCAGGATGCGGTGGGGTGTTTAGGGATTCTAATGCCAACTTTATCTTGGGCTTTGCTTTTTATAGGAGCAGTGCTTTTGCTTTTGCAGCTGAGCTGGAGGCGAGCATTCATGCGTTGAAGTTGGCAGCAGCTAGAGGGTGGTCTCGGGTTTGGATTGAGAGTGATTCCGCTTATGTGGTGCACTTGCTCCGGACCAGGAGCAAACGGGTGCCTTGGTTCCTTATGGCTGATTGGACCGAGAGTATTCGTATCATGCAAAACATGCATTTATTGGTTTCGCATATTTTTAGAGAGGGGAACTCGGTCGCGGACGCACTTTTGAATCACGAACGAATTACAACAACCTATACGGAATGGCGTCAAGCTCCACATTTTTGTCGAGGATTTTTGTTTCATGATTCTAATGGCTTTCCCAATTATCGTTTTAGATAGTTCTTTGTGTTTTCTTCTCCTTTGAGATACTCTTTTGTATTCTTTTTTTCTTACTTTTTAATAAAAAAGAGGGGTGGGTGTTTTGTAGGCAAGCGTTCGCATCAACCTAGTTGGGACGATCGCCCCGAAATTTTCACCCGCCTCAACCTTTTTCCGAAGGTGGAACACAATATTCCTCCGGAGGTTTTAAAAAAAAAATGTATTTTTCAGACTAAGGATGTATCTTGGCAATACAAAAGATCAAGTTTAAGGGGGGAGTGTTGAAGTTTAATTATAATTAAACTTATTCATGCATTTCATTTATGTTTATGTCTCTTTGATTTACCTCAAGTCTTGTATAAATAGTTCTCATTATCAATGAAAATTATCAAGTGAGTTAGAATAATTTTTCTTCTCTTTCATCCACTTCTCCTCTTACTAATTCTTCCTATCTAACAATAAGAACCCTTTGTATTGTAATGCAAATTTTCTTGATTTTGTAGGATTCATGAGAATGGGACTGCAGAAATGGCCTACACTACCACACAAAATAAATACAGACGAAAAGGCATGTTGCGAATGCTCCTCAATGTTGTTACTTATGTAAGCAGTCGAAAATTGAAACTAAATGGTGTTTCTTTCGACTTTCCAGAATAGACTTTTGAATTCATGACTAATACGCTAAAATTGAATTTTAGGTCCTCTCCTGCACGTGAGTTAAAAATCTTGTCATCCCAGTTATTGAGGAGGTGGCCAATATGTGGCAAAACTGTCCTCGTAGATAGTGAGATGAAGCGGAAGCTTACTAACTACAACACTCTGATGTTCCAGGGACCTTTTCAGCTATGGAGGTCGATCATCATGCAGCGAGGTTCGCCATGCTCGATTTGAATATTGGCTTGTAGTTAGTTATCAGAACAAGTGGGAGAGGGTAGGATAATAAGAGGTAGAATAGCAGCAAGAAGAATCCTCTCGAAAAATTTGTATATTTCATTTGGTTAACATCTAGTAGATTAGATGCATTTGTTACATCTTTGAGATATGTGTAAATGTTTTTTTGGTTTACATCGATAAGATCATTGACAAATAGTATCTTATTGACTATTTGTCTTCTGTGACTGCATCAATTGACGAATATCATGTTAGTGCTTTGCCAAACTCACTCTTTCATATGTGTTCTTTTTTTGCCAAACCTTGATGATAAAAAATTGTCAGTGAAGAACTTAAGTATCGTTTAACATGGAAGATTCACAGTTGGTATTTGGGCTCATTCCTTTGAGAACCATCAAATTTGAAAAATACATTCGAGTTCAATCCGAAACGAGATACTCTTGCCTTCTTGTACGATATTGGTATGGACGGTTTTTTCAATAATGGGAATTTACACAATCGCAATTACTCTATGCCTAGAGGGAGATGAATGGTGCTGCAAAAAGGAATTGCTTTTTAAATTTCTTGTCCTAATTAAGACTGCTATGAAATCTTATTAATAGTTCTAAACATGTTTTTCGTTATTATTGATTTATTCTTTTATTTTTTTCCTTAGTTCCTTAGCAATCTTATTGAATTAAGAGAAATCGGAATAGATATGTAATGACTTACATATTAATGTGCAGATGTTTCAAGTAAAATTTTAAAGGAAAAACATAATATCGAGAATGCAGAACATTGCTAGCAAGAATTCCCATATCAAGCTTCAAGACCATTCACCTCCATGAATATGCAAATTGGTTCTTTAGCCTTCTCAATGAGGATTGTGTAGTATCTAAGTAAATTCACTCGAGGGGAGGAATCCAAATTTTATCTCCTGTATCGAATTCTGTAACGGGATCAAAGCACTCATGCATCACTTCAAGCGCGAGATAGAGTTTGTTGTTCTCAAAAATTTTAGGCCACATTCTTCTCAATAAAGTCCAAGCCAAATTATCTTCCTCTACAAAAATGGAAGATCATGTACATTTGAAGATATATCCCCGCATTTTTTGGTACAATACAGACCACAATTTCTATCTGTGAGAGCAAGGGATACAAGAAGAATTCGAATGACAAAATTGGTCAGGCTATCCTTGCATCGCTCAGATATAAAAGAACATTCACTGTAAATTTATAATCCTAGGATCGCCAACTTGATTAGCATTTATTGTAAATTCATAATTCCAAAGTTTGCCTCTACCATTTCGCATTATGTTATTGATTATTTCACATTAAGGCACGCTTCAGCTAATCGTCTTTCGTTTACTGTTTTTATCAATCAATTTCTGACAAACTGATCTTGAGATTTATCCCCGACTATAGAATAAAAGTTATTTGAATTGATATTAGAACGGTCTTGCATTTGAATTAATTGATTATTATAGAGCCAATTATAAGAAATTAGAGTTCATGAGAAAATTTGGAGTTTTACCAAATTTAAATTGAATTGAATTTTATGAAATGAAAGCCATATAAAAGTATCGAACACATATAGATATTATTAAAAATATATTTTTGACGCAGCGAAAAATCAACAAGAAGCCGTTTATAGTCGAATGTTGATGAAATCGCAAAATCAACAAAGCTCGACTTTTCACAAAACTCTCAGAATTCGCAAAAACTAAGAGGAATTGCAAAAGTTTTCAATCTGAATTTTTATTACAACCAAAAACTCAAATTGACATATTCAAACGCCTATTTATAGTATAGAGAACCGTTACACAAAACGGCAAAACCAAACGACAAGTACACAAACTTTTAGAAAAATTCAATTTAGTCGAAAAAACACAAAAACACAAAATTGAGGGCCCAAACGTCGTTTTTTGGCCGAAAAACGACGTAGCTCATCGCATTTTGCCAATGAAATTAAAACAAAAATTCACCGAAATCTCGAAGTGCAAAAATCACCCATTTTGCCGGTCCACCTTCTCCATGTAAACCAAAGCTCTCTCATCTACATCAATTTTTTTATAACCCTTGATTTGATTTGGGGTTTTAGAAAATGTATGATTAAATTCAATATATTTGATGTTTTTTGATCTATAACAGATTTGGGTTTTGATTATTGAATTGTATAGAGAGGGATTTTTGTTTCCACGGAGAAACGTTTATGTGATTTTCTTTTTCATTGTTGATGATTAGAAACAAGAAATCATTACGGAGAAAAAGAGAATTTATGAATTAGCAGCGTAACTATACATATAATTGTTATGTATATGATAATCATACGTAATTTTACTTGTTGGAAAGGTATTTACATGTGTATACAAATGAATTACATCATGTAAGCTTAAGTAAATATTATAGTGAAATAAAAGTGAAGTGATTTCTTTTATGAATTATCTTATAAGCATTAAGGAAACACATCAAGAAAATTATCTTTTTTTGAATGAAATAAGGAATGGAGACGGAAAGTATGAGCATCCCAATTAGGTTGGCACTCACGAAAATCTCCACATCAACCAATCCTTTAATATATTAAAAAGAAAAAAAAAGAAAATACAATGTTCAAAGACAGACAAAAACGAAGAGAAATAAAAGAAAATTTAAATAAAAGCTAGCTAAACTAATGAAACCGATAAGAACATCAATCACTAATATCGAAGAAAAATTCGTTGTAACAAAAATTGGGAACTTCATCCCACCAAAAAAATCTAGTTGCTGGCATCCGAATCTAACTAGAGTCTGACTTGATTTCCCTCACGGTAAATATAACTAACTAACAGATGCATCGTGTCCAATAAATCGAATATTGTCTTTTATAAATCAATAATCATAACTAATTTTCTTTGTTAATTACAACCTCCATATCTATTAAATATTTTCTTTCTAACGAATTCACAGTTTTTAAGATAACAATTAACTGAATGAGTAGATTTACTAATTTTTACCCTTTCATTCATGTCCTACTCTATTGACAAGACTTATTAATATGTTCAGTGAAAACAATTTTCTAGTACTTAAATATTGATTCCTAAAGTCTTCTAATCTTCTTATTTGAGATAGAAATATGACTATCTTGAAAGTTGAACAAATTGACTATATATAAATGGAAAACTTAGAAAAAACATACCTAGAAAATACAAAATAATAATAAAAAAGAGAAATCAAAATCTTCCTTAAACGTTAATATTTAGTAGATGGAGAGAGTATTTTTTATTTGATAATGTAAGGAAAAGAAACCATTCATTAACTAAGACAAAACATAATGGTAGAAAGAAAATGAAGGAAATAATAAATGTCATTTTTTCTTTTTTAATAAAATAAAATATATTTGTCTCAATATTTAAGTGAAGAATTGTATGATCCAAAAAACTCGAAATCGTGCTTGAGTCATTTGGGCCACCATCGATAGAACTGTAATTCTTCACAAATTTTCATTTTTTTAACTGCGTCGAGATCAACTACTCGAAGTTAATATACTTACAAATCTTCAAGCATGACCCTTCATAATAATTATAGGTGCATCAACAATATCATCATCATCATCATCAACACTAACAACAAATGACACATCACTACCATCACCCCCAAGATCTTCATTTGGTACCTTAATGATATCAAAGTGCGACGCAGATGCATCCATTAGCCCAAATACATCAAACAAGTTCTGTAACTGCATACTAGCGCTGCCATTAGAAACTCACGTCACCATCTCAGCATGTGTAACTAATTGCCTTTCACGTTGCGCAAATGCAGTTTGTTTACAAGCTTTCAATATTTTATATATTATTTCATAAACTATGAAATAATTAATTTCTCATGAACAAATTCACTAATTCAATTTGTTTATAAATCCTATACTTAATTCATGTTCTATGTAATTAAATAAAACTTTGATTTTTTCTACAACTCTACAAATGCCATAAACTAAGTTTCACGTTAAACAAACAATATTTAAAATATTATTTCATAAACTATTAAATAATTATTTTCTAATGAACAAATTCACTAATTCAATTTGTTTGTAATCCTGTACTTATTTCATGCTCTATGTAATTAAATAAAATTTTAAATCAACTAATTTTACTATTTTAGATAACTTTTTAAAATTAAATTTTATATATGAATTTTCAAAATTGTTATATAATTTTTTAAATTTTTTTATATACTTTAAATTTTAAGAATTTTAAAAAAGGTTTTGTGGTGGATATCCGTCCACCAGCAAAGAATCCTTTCAATGACCGAAACTTCGCACATCGGATTTCTGGTCTGCCTCTGCTGTGGGCTTTTGCCAGCACAAGCGAACTTAAAATATGCTTGTGACATGGCAGAAACGGGCAGATCTGCACCTTTTTTCCATAGCTTAAGCAGATTTCCGATCCGCTTAAGCTAACGGAGCTCCCAAGTAGACGGGTGAAAATTTTGGGGCGATCGTTCTAACTAGGTTGATGCGATCGCTTGCCTATAAAACACCCACCCCTCTTTTTTATTAAATTGAAAATAAAAATTCCAATAAAGCATCTGAGAAGAAAGAAGACAAATGACTACCTAAAATGATAATTAACAAAGTTGTTTGAATCATGAAACAAAAAGCCTTTACTAAAATGTGGTGCTTGATGCCATTCCGTGGTAGTCGTTGAAATTCTTCCGTGATTTGCAAGTGCTTCCACGACCAAGTTACCTTCTATAAATATGGGAAACCAATATATGCATGCTTTGCATAATTTTGTAAACCCTCGGTCCATGCAACCATAAGGAACCAAGGCACCCATTTGCTTCTAGTGCGAAGAATGTGGACCACATATGTGAAGTCGCTCTCAATCCAAAGCTAGGTTCATCCCCTTGCCAATATTGCCATCTTCAAAGCATGAATACCCGCCTCCTACTCAGCTGCAAAAGCAAATGTATTGTCCCTATAAAAAGAAAAACCCAATAAAAAAATTGGCATTAGAATCCCTAAACACCCCACCGCATCCCGATGGTCCCGGTGCTCCACCCGAAGATGTGTCAGTATTGACTTTTATCCAGCCAAGAGGTGGCCGAGACCAATCAACCGGGATTGTTCTAGGGGCCCATGGCAGTTGAGGAGTGAGATGTGAGTTCTCAAGGGTCTTCAATTCCACCGACAAATTCCATATGTTTCCGAAACCCAAGTTGTCCGTTCGACGCAAAATCTCCCAAAGATTTTGTAATGTGATGTGACAGTTTGGGCGTTTATCATGAAAATCACAACTATTTCTTGTCCACCAAATCAGCCTAATGACATTAACAATAGCTGAGTTCCATAAAATTTGTATTTGAGGGCTGAAGCGTAAGTTTAAATGCATCGCTAATTAAATCAGCCACCGTTGTCGCGCTTGGCAATGATCGGCTAAGACGGGGATGCAATGCCATCCATAGTTCCTTCGCAAAGTTGCAGCCAACGAACAAATGATCCACATCTTCATAGTGTTGGTTGCATATGCTGCAATTGGAGACAATAATCATGCCTTTTCAATAAAGCACATCATGCTTGGGAATGCATCCTTTAATCACTTTCCAACAAATCAATGAATGTGAGGGTGCAATTGTCTTATGCCATATCTTACTAGAGACATGGCATGGTTGATGTCGTGGATGTAGCCATTGGTAGTATAATTTGATGGAGAAAAATCAATCACTTGCCAGTCTCCAAAAGCACCTATCTTCTAGTTCACAACTGAGAACAAGCCCACGAATTTCCCCACAAACTACTACCGAAAGGGAAGGCAGCAGAGCTATTGCCCATTCACCATTGATAATGAAATCTGACACCAAATTAACCCACTTTGCCCGATCAGCCTCTGTTAGATTTAGTCTTTCCCCCACCGAAGGTAAGAGCCATTCCGAGTTCCAAAAATTCAACTTGGAGTTCACGCCGGGGAACCACACAATATTATCTCAAAGTTGGTTGTAAACTACTCTTACCGAATTCCAAATGCTAGAATTGTTCAACCAATCACATGGCAAGTCATTCTTTAGAAACCTTTTGGTTAGGATGTTAAAGAATCCTCTTCAGTACGTGATTAATTCCCATGCAAATTTTGCCAACATCGATTTATTAACATCCACTAGTTTCTTAATACCAACCCCTCCCATTGTGAAAGGCTTGTTGCATACAAACCATTGGACCATTACAAATTTTCTCCTATCAATATTTCCCATCCAAATAAAATTACGCGTAGCACATTCAAGGTTTCTAAGAAGAGTTGCCTGCCATTTATAAATCATAAAAGAATATAGTAGCGAGTTGCTAATGACAGATTTAACGAGGACCAAACGACCAGCCATCGAAAGTGAATTACCAATCCAACCCACAAACTGTTGAATAATTTTGTGATCAATCGCCCTTGATTAAATTACATCCCCGAGAAAAGAGAAATCTACTCGTCGGTATCCTTTAATGGAAGAGGGTCCAGTTGAAAATTTTAATATTTAAGAGGAGGTAAGCGTTCTAAATGGTTGAGAAATTGCACAAAGAAAGGCGCCAATTGGATGTTCGGTAGAAGGCGTCATTGAACGGGGCCATTGTGTTTGAGTTATGGTCATCAATATCCCAAAGCAAAGTGTCATAATGAGCCCCAAACTGAGGCAGCCTCACTGAACCATCAAAAAAACCCCGTTTTGCCCAAAAAGTTTTAGGATAGCAGATGCAATCCAAAGACATAACTGATTGCATCATTTGCGAAGCGTGATTTGTAAATTTCGCTTCCAAAATGGACGTGAATAACAAATAACATTGAGAATTAAATTGTAGCCTACTTTGATGGAACATTTCATTCAATTGCAAATGGAATATAAATTCGAGAAAAGAACCTCTAACGACTTGTTCAAAGTCTAGTTATCATGCTAAAAAGATGCCTCTATCTCATTCCCAATTACTACCCAACAATTGGAGTTGAAAACATCCCAAAATGCGTGATTTTCAACACAACATGCCACAATATTTTTTCCAAATTGGTGATAAACACGCTCTATCCGTTTTTTCAAAGTCACCACAATATACAAAACCGTACCTAGCTACACAAAAGATATACCAAAGGGAGTCACGGTTCAAAATCAGAATCTTCCAAATCAACTTCGATATGAGGATGCAATTAATCAACGAGAAATCACAAATTTTTAAACACCCAAGCTGAATAGGAAGATTAATTGTTGCCCAACTCAGTCTTCAAATATCGCTTGCATCCGATTGACCCGCCATAAAAAATTCCTCATTAATCTAGTCAATTTTACATTAGTAATCGACGACATCTAATAAATTTACAAGATATAAATAGGTAGAGAGGAAAGCATCTATTTAATTAAAATCAAGTAGCCCTCATATGATAAGCATCATCCCTTCCAAATAGCTAGCCGCTTCTTGAATTTTGAGATCAAAGGGTCCCAAGAAGCCACCGGTACATGGTTGATGCAAAGAGGACTACCAAGATAGTTGGTTGGGAATTTTTCCATTTGACATCCCAGTAAGGCTGCACCTGATTGTAAAAGTTCATCCGAGCAATGGGCACCAAGTAGTGAACACTTGTTGTAATTAATGCGAAGTCTAGAGATCAACTCGAAACACTTTGTAATTCGCTTGAAAATTGGTAAGGTGGTCAAATCTGATGGGAGAAAGTAGAGAGTGTCATCTGCGAATTGAAGCAACGAAATTTTCAATTGCAAGAAATCAATCGTAAAGCTCGATAATAAACCTTCCCGAATGCTTGCATCAATCAATTGTTTCAACCCTTTCCACCATGAGAACAAAGATAAAAAGAGAAAAAGGATCACCTTATTTAGCCCCTTTATGAAGATTGATTGGTTCACTTGGTGAACCGTTCACAAGGATGGAGGTCGTCAAATTTTTTCTGCAATTTGAAAGCCACGATATCCGCTTTTTATCAAAACCTATTCGGACTAAAACCGCATCAATGTAATTCCAAGAAACACAATCAAATAACCTATGGAAGTCAAGCTTTAGGACCAAGCATGAGCGACGCCGAGAGTAAATGTTTTTGATGATTTCCGAGGCAAGAAATGAGCACTCATGAGTGCTTCGACCCTTAATAAAAGCAAATTGGTTTTCGAATACTACGTGTGGGAGAATCGGTTGAAGGCGTATCGGTAACATTTCAGCGATAAATTTATACACTCCGTGGATTAGTACAATCGGTCTAAATTCATTTAGGGAAGATGCTCTAGGAGTTTTCGGGATCAACATCGTTAGAGACGATTTAATGAAGCAAGGGTGCTTGGTGGTTTTGAAAAACTCATTGACTAGGTGCGGGAGCTCGCGTTTAAGATCATCCCGAAAGCATTTGTAAAAGAAGAAATTAAATCAATCGAGTCCCGGTGATTTGTTTTCCCCACTATCACAAATGGAATTCCAAACTTTACTAGCTAAAAAAGGGGCAACGAAACTTGCATTTTGTTCCATCGAAACCCTTTTGAAGCGTAGACGTCGAAGAGAGAACGGGACTGATGTTGCAGCTATAAAAATGCTCCTCTAATAAGCCTGAATCTCCCTTGTGATTACATTAATCTCCAAAATTGACTCCCCGTTAACATCTAGTTACAAAATTGTATTATTCTGGTAGTATGCCGAGGCCGATTGGTGAAAGAACAAGGTGTTATTATCTCCCGAAAGAGTCCATGTGACTCTCGATTGTTGGTGCCAAAGATTTTCAAGATTTTTTCAAAAATGATTAAGCGTGTGTTTTGTCGCATGAAGAGTGGACGTTGCTTCAACTCAGAGAGGCCACGACACATTGCTTGAGGTGAGGTTGAGGACTGCCAGCTCTTGATCCTTGATCCTTTTCTCAAGAAGCCGGTGATTTAATGCATGCAACACGTCACTGCTGCCATTTACAGAACATATAGCAGCCCATTTGTCCTTGATAAATGGTAGAAAAGTTGGGACATCCCACCATAAATTAAGTGATCGAAACGGCCTTACACCTTGAGAGTGAGTGTTATGAGATTTGAACAAAATAGCTAGGTGATCCGAAAGAGCCAAGTCTAAGGTTGTAATTGACATAGAAGGCCATAAGTCAAAGATTTCACAAGAAGCTAAGACACGGTCTATTCTCGAGAAAGATGTGCTATTATACCATGTGTAATTTCGTCCATTCAAGGGTAAGTCCTGATGTTCATTTCCTAGAACAAAATCTTGGAAGGAGGCCATGCTTGCCGATGATCTCCCAATTGATCTTTCTAAAGCGGCTAACACCTCGTTAACATCTCCACAAATAAGCAATTTTTTATTCTCCTGAATAATTGGCAATAGTTCTTGCAAAAAAATGGTGCGCTCGTCTCCCATAGTAATAAGATAGTAATCCACCGATGAACTCGTGATGTGGAGGAGAATCCATCTCTCTGAAGACTGAATAATGTGTCCTTGAATAGCCGCGGATTTCCACGATAGTACTAGCCATCTTAATAGACCAGCTGAAGGCAAGAAGTGATGATCGTGTTTATTATGTCCCCAAAAGGAATGAACAAGTTGTTCCAAAATAGAGCTTGCTTTCATATCAATAAGAACCAAGATGTGTACGTTAAATCTATGAATATTCGATCGAATAAATAATTGTTTTGATCGGTTTCGCAAACCACCTCGACAATTCCAACAAATGAAACTTAAAGATAGAAAGTTATGAAAATCCCTAGATTACTTCCAATCTTAGAAAGGCGAAACAAAGTCCATGGCATTAATGACAACGCTCTTGTGTTTCTCCTTAAATAAACCTAACTTGGAACCAACAGCGAAGGTCTGATTTTTTTCGTCAACGGGGGCCCTCCGAGATAATAGAAAAATTCGGTTCATATTGGGAATATCTGGTTTCAAGGAAACGGTGTTACACGACTGTGTTTCGGCCACCAAAGATACGCTTTTGCTGCCAATATGGGGTTGTTGGGGCTGTTGCTGTTGGTTTTCCATATTCTCGATTGGTGCATCATCAAATTCCTCATCCAAGCAATTCCATCAGTTTGATAAAGAGGGGGCAACACTGTTAGTTTTTTCCATGACAGATAAGGAGTCATCTAAGGTAGTTGAAAAAGCCGTGGCAGGGTTAGCGGGACATGATAAAAATGCCATTCCTTGATGGAAGTTCATTGCGATTTGGTGCTTTGAATTTCCATACCATAAAGTAAATTCATGGTCTTTAAAGCCAAGAGGGACTAAGGCTAAGCAGGAGACCACATCAAGTCTATTAGGCGAATCTAAGTCGAAGTCAATGTAAACCAGTTAACCAACTAATCTAGTTAAGTGCCGAATAGAATCCGACGTAATCATTGCCGGTGATAATCCCATTAAATCCACGTAAACTAGACATTCCTTGGAAGCATAGCATAAATCGAATATCGTAACTGCAGAGATTAAATCATTGAGATAAAACCAGTCATTGTTAACGAAAGCAACCAATGCATCTTTCGAAAAGAAGGAGAATAAAGACTGATTATTGCCAAGCGGTGAAATAGACCTTGCTGTGAAGTTTTGACTTTTTACAATATCCAACAATCGAGGGATAATCTATAAGTTTTTGACCTTAGCAATGCATGAGGAAGCTACCCAATTTGCCTGTTCAAACGAATTATCTAGTTTGACATCATGAGTTTTCTCCTTCATCGAGACCACTTTAGCGTAAGATAAATTGCCTCTTGGGGATTCACAAAATCTATGATGAGCAGGCTGTTTTGCAGGCATTTTTCTGTTACGGGGGGAAGCTTTGTGATCTAAATTCCGATCATGCATGGCTTGAAAAGCATGTAGACGAAAAAAACCAATGGTTATTGCCTTCAACCGGTACAGGGCCTCTTTAGAGAGGGATCGAACCATCAAGTGTAACGAAGCCGAAGTTAAGGTTCTTAGCATTGCATTTACGAGTAGTATATACCTGTCCAGTTACACCATATTTCGCGAAGATCGAATGCAAAGCTGAGGCATCGTGTGAGTTAGCGTAGTTTTCAAAGTAGATTTTCGCAAGTTTGGTTTTGAGGCTGGGGTTCTGATGAGTGGTAGGGTGTTGCGAGGTGGAGTGGCGGCTGAGGGGGGGGGGATGGCAGCAGATTATCAACGGGGGTAGGGGAGGCGGCTGTGGTTGGCGGCGGAGGATCTGGGGATCGCCATCTGCTAGGGTTTTGTAGTTGCGAAAATTCATTTATCAATCTGGTTATTTTCTGATTTTAAATAACTATTCAAAATTTTATCGGATCTCCCCGAAGGGACATTCGATAAATTTTTGAGTAGCTATTATGCAGATTTTTGTACACAAATTCGAATAAGCACTCAAGATTGCATAGTGTCGCCGACGAGAATTTTCTTTGCAATTATTCATCATGTAAGTTAAGGCTTTAGAATTATTAGTATGTTGAGTTTGCTATTAACCTTTCCCTGATTCTTGGTTAGGTTAGGTTTGCTCTAAATCAGTTGCTTATTTGTTTCATTAGATTGTTTTAAATGGTTTTTCATTTGTTTGAAAGATACACATAATGGAATTTGGATCCTTTCTGAAATAAATTATAATGCTAACAGAACCTGTAAGCATTATAGATACTCTTTTTACCTTGTTTATTTTTATTACCCAAAAAGTCCTACTTTTTCTCTATTGTTGTTTAGTTTAATTTCTGCTGTTCGTTTTCTCTAGAGTGGAGGGCCAAATTCAAATCCTACACGGTGAGGGCCTATTGAATGACATAAACAATCAGGTATATTTCTTTTCAATGTAAAGTTTGTTATTGAATAACAGCAATTAGTCGTAAATTTTAATAATGTATCCCATGAACTTGAAATCATTGTTGAAAATGCTCCACTTTTGCTAAGCCAAATGGTTTCAGATCATTGACTAATCGTACTTGTTTCATTAGATTGTTTTAAATGGTTTTTGATTTGTTTGGAAGATATACACGTGATGGAATTTGGATCCTTTCTGAAATAAAGTATATAATGCTAACAGAACCTGTAAGCATTCTAAATCGTCTTTTTACCTTGTATTGCACAAAACAAAAATTCTACCATATTAACACACCTTTGAGAAATCTATGATCTTTACATCACTTGCTTATTTTTATCACCTAAAATGTCTTACTTTTTGTCTATTGTTGTTCTGGTTAATTGCTGCTGTGTGTTATTATATGTTATAATCAGTCCTCTTTACACATATTGTGAATTTGGAAACTTAGATTAGAAAGGAAACATACTTGACATTAACTTGCTTAAATGTGCAACATAATAAGAATGCTCACATGTTTTCTTTTTCTTCCATCCATCTTCACTAATTTGTCTTTTCTTCTATTCTAAACAGTTGGTGTAATAGCACAAGACTTTGATTGTTCATGGCTTACTAACAATTGAGGACCTATTAAATGACATTAACAATCAGGTATATCTTTTTAATGTAAAGTTTGTTTTTGGTGATGTAGTTATTTTTTTTTGAAAAGCCTCCTCCATTGGAAAAAGATTGAGGCGGGTGAAAATTTCAGGGCGAACGTCCCAACTAGCTTGATGCGTTCACTTGACTACAAAACACCCACCTGAGAATGGTTCCACAAGAAGTCTAGCAACCGTTTCCTCTTCCGTACGAAATTGCAAATCCTGTAAATAAAATTGAAAAAGGATTAACATAAAAATTGCAAATGGTGTTCACGATAATAGTCGAATCCGAAGTCATAGTCCCATAAAACTCCAGCTGGTTTATTCTATTGCCCCTTAAACATGCCGCCACCATACGATGAACGGAAGTCGTATTATTATCCCCTAGCACGGCCCAAGTCAACCTAGATTGTTGATGCTGAACCTTCTCCAAACTACAACGATGATCATTCAATGCATATTTCAACATTTGTAATGCCCAGCCTATAGAAACATCAATAGGTTGAGAAATTGAATTAGATGTAAGTTTAAGTACCTGAATCTCCAAATCCTTAATGCGAGGTTCAATTCCCCCAAAGTTCGCAGCATGCCACGGTCGGGTTAATTTTCTCAATTGTCCCAACCTGAACTCTATGTTCCTATTCGGATTCCACGCTTTAATGTCACGCCAATTCGATTTCAAAAATGGAAAACAATCTGCATCATCCCACCAACAATTCAACGATCAAAAAATCCTATCCCCACCCCTACGCAATGCATGAGATCGAAAAATAATCAGGAAGTGATCTGAGATGACAGAGTCGACGGTCATAAGCCTCAATCTCGGTCACTGTTAGGAATGCAATAACATGGTTTATTAATCTATGTATATTGTAAAGGCTACTATTGTAATTGTACACATAAGCACAATATTATAATGAAGCCCTAACTCTCACAAACGTGTATGTGAAGAGTTTCATTCTATTCTGCACCTTTTCATCGTAATTAGAGAGTAATTAGCATCACTGTAGTTTTTCTCGTTCCTGGTTGGATTCTTATCATTTTGATTCTTCAATCACAACCCTCCTTATTTCTCTACTTTTCGTTCTTCTTTTCTGTTTCTCTAGTGGCGGGTTGAGTCCCAACATCGTCCTCCTCGACTGTGGTTTCTACCATCTCCTCGACTGTGGTTTCTACCATCTCCTCGTGGCTGCCACATTCTCTCGGACTTTTTCTCATTAGTTATGATTGAAACTTGATTCAACAACTTATGTTTTATGGTGTACTCTCATTGAACAAGTTATTGCAAGTAATGATTTCACGAAATATATTGACGGAACAGCGGGAATACAAAACCCATAACTCCCAGATGGTTCCTCAAATCAGGCCTATGCAATCTGGAAAAGACAAGATCAACAAGTCTTGAGTATGATTTTGATTTCTCTATCGACGTTAGAACAGTTCATACCATTTGGACGAAGCTCAAATCTACCCATGAGCAAATACGAGATTTGAAACAACAGCTGCACTCTTTTCAAAAAGGTGATACCAAATTAGTTTCAGCTTAACTTCAATGGGCTAAGTTTTTTTGAATAAAATTAGGGATTGGAAGAAAGAAGTGAGGGTGACATTAGTCCCTCAGTGATAACACAGCTTACGGCCCAAACCCGGAGGCAGGCCATGGCATTAACACCATAGGGGGACTTGCCCTTCCCCACTCCTAACAACCCCCCTAAGCTTTTATTAAAAATAAAAAAGCAAAAAAGTATGTTACAAGAGAAAAAAGGAGGAAGAAAAAACATCTGAAGAACTAAGCTAAACATCTATCTAAAATGATAATTACACAAGCCATTCAAATCATGATAAAGCATCCCCTGGTAGAAGTGGGGGGCTTGTAGCCATTCAGAGCTCATTTGTGAAAAGCGACCATGATTAGCTAGGGCATCCGCTATCATATTTCCTTCTCTAAACACATGTGTAACCAACAAATGCATCGTTTTCATCATTGCTAGACAGTCCATCCAAGCAGCCCGTATGTGACAAGGAACTCTTGTGCTCTTTGTTTGAAGAAGTTGAACAACGAAAGTCAAATCACTTTCAATCTAAAGACGGTTCCGTCCTGTATTTGCTACCTTTTTTATGGCAAAAATAGCCACCTCTAGCTCCGCAACAAACGCAAAAGTCATTGACCTGTAGAAAGAAAAGCCAAAAACAAAATTACCTTTAGCATCCCGAAAGACTCCCCCGCATCCCAAGGGGCCTAGAGCAACCTCCGTTGAAGCGTCAGTGTTGACCTTCAACCAGCCCGCCAGTGGCCGAGGCCATGTCACACCGATCACTCGAGGCACTTTGTGAAACCGAGGAGAAATACTAAGACTGCTAAGTGTTTTCTTTTCCATGTCTGAGTTCCAGATAGAGCCAAAGCCTATGCTATCTGTTCTACGAAGGATTTCCCAGAGCTTTTGAAGGGAGAGGTGAATATTGGGCTGTTCTCCGTCAAAGATGCATTTATTTCTTGTGTACCAAATAAGCCAAATTACATTGACTACTGCAGAATTCCATAACACCTGAAGTTGGGGGCTGAATTTGTGTAGAAAGGTTGTTGTAATTACCTCCATGATGTTTCGAAGAAATGCTAAATGTTCTCCCAAACAACGATTGCAAAGCTGTCCATACTGTCCGTGCAAAAGAACAAGTGGCAAAGAGATGATTTTTATCCTCAACATTTTTCTTGCAAAGGCAGCACATAGAGACAATGTTAATTCCCTTGCGAATGAGAGAGTCATGAGTGGGAATATGTGCTCTAACCAACTTCCAACAAATAATAGAGTGTGAAGGAGCAATGGTTGAATGACAAATTTTCTTCGAAAAAGGACAGCTATGGTGTTGCATTTGCAACCATTGATAGAAAGATTTGATAGAAAAACTCCCATCACTAGCCGGCTTCCAAAATGCCACGTCCAACTTGTCTCCCGAGAGTTTTGTTGTTGCACAAGAGGCGGAATCTCCATCGGTAAGTCAGACTATTAGCCATTCTCTATAAATTGATGAACCGAGGATGACCTCTTAGCATCTTCAATGGGCTAAGTTAATTTCCGATAGATTTCTTGAATTATAATATGATGTTCATGCTAATGATTTGGTAGATGCTATCTTAGATGGTTTAACTAGTCTTAATAGCCCGTATCAGGAATTTTGTCTCACATTGGAAGCATGTATGGTTGATTACGTTTGATGATGTGTTTGGATTGCTACTTTTTGAGGAATAGTAATTAGGTCTCCTTGGCAATGTTAATTCTACTCATGATTTGAATAATGTGGTTGCTCACGTTACGATGCGAAATTCGCCACATTATGGTCGTGGTAGGGGTCGTAGACGGGCTGCTTATCAGTCCCAACACCAACAAAATCAATTTCATCCCTAATTCTCACACGGGTAATAGCAGTGTCAACAATTCAATCCATCTATCTTGGGTCAACTGCCTAGTCAGCCTGGTTCTCAAGTTTCTCGATTATATGGTCTAGTTTCACACTTTACCTATTACATCTACATTGGTTTATCATTATTATCCTTGCGCAGATCATTATTCTAGACAATGTCCATCACCTCCAAACCCCATCCACAATTCCAACAGCCCGGTATCCAATTTTACCACCACCACACGCACAGACCAAACTTGGATCATGGATAGTGGCGCGACGCACCATCTCACATCTGATTTAGTTAACCTTAGCCTCCATTTTGACTACTCTGGTCTAGAAGAATTCCAACTAGGTAATGGTTCTCGACTTTCTATTAAACATATTGGGTTCACTATAATTCCAAATACTTCTCTTGCTTTACGTTAGTTATTACATGTTCCTAATTCTACCTCAAATCTTGTTTTTGTTAGTTCTCTTATTAAGTTTATTGCAGTTTCTGTTGAGTTTTTTAACAAGTTTTTTGTTGTGAATGACCTCAAATCGAGACATGTGATATTGCAAGGCCCAAATAAGCATGGATTATATACTATTCCGCAGTCCTCTCATTCGATGGTTTGATCTCATCTTACATCCTTAGGAACGTGGCATGAAAGGATATGACATCCTAGTTTATCGTTAGTTAGTCATCTTTCACTTCAGAATAAAATTCATTTTCTACCAAATAAATCTAGCAGTCAATCATGCACGCACTATGCGGTTAGCAAGAGTCGTCGTTTATCTTTCCCATGTTCAGAGTCAACTATGTCTAGTCCATTGGATCTTATTTGTTCGGATTTGTGTGGTTCGACCCCGATTACCTCGATTGATAATTTTACTTACTATTTTTGTTTAATGATCATTATAGCAAATACTCTTGGATCAGTTTTTTACATCATAATTCTGATACTTTCTCTATGTTTATTCAATTTCGTTCCCATGTTGAAAAATACTTTGGTCATCCTAAGTTGTTTCAATTTGATGGGGATGGGGAATTTGTTAAAATGTAGTCTTATTTTTTATCTAATGGCATCCAACATCGTATGTCTTGCCCTTACACACCGAAACAAAATGATAGTGCTGAACGTAAACATAGGCATATTGTTGAGACTGGTTTGGCTCTTTTACATCATACTAAACTTCCATTGATGTTTTGGTCCCATGCTTTTGAGAGTGCAGTATTTCTGATTAATCGTATTCCTTCATCTATCCTTCCATTTGATATTCCTTTTTGTCTTTTGTTTCATGATAATCCTTATTACTTGTTATTACATATTTTTAGTTGTTTGTGTTTTACTTGATTACGTCCTTATTCATCTCATAAACTTGATTATCACTCTCATAAATGTATGTTTCTCAATTACAATCGTTTACATAATGGTTATCAATGTTACTATCCTTCTTCTACAAATTCTTCATCTCATGTCATGTTGTTTTTTATGAACAGGTTTCCCTTCTACGGAGTTGGTGTCGCACACTACACATGATTCTTCATATCCTCATCTTTCACATCCTATAGTTATACGATCTCTTCCACATACTCTAGCAACCCAGCATCCCACCACCACCCCCTACCTTGCCAGCTCCAGCTCTGCCACCACCTGACATGCCACTTTCAACAACACCAACCTCCCCATATCCTCAAACATCTACACGAGCTCCATCAAACCTATTGTCACCTCAAATTCACCATCCTTCACAAACAGAACCACCATCTCCTACACTGTCTCCTTCTACATTGTCTGTCTTCCTATAGCCTCTATTATCGACACACCCACCACTTCTTCTCCTTGGTTATCCCTTGTAGTGGATTTTCAAAAATATGGCAAGCTTCCTATAACTAGAAAGTAATTTGTGGTACCTCCTACTAATCATTTAACTCGAGCTTAGGCCAAGCGACTTGGTCCCCATGCATTACACACTCATTTGCTTGCCTCCGACCCAATATGTTACACAGAGGCCTCAAAACAGTCATTGGCAATGTAACATGGCATAGGAGTATTTTGTAACATGTGGGATCTTATTCCACCTTCATCTACTACGAATATCATTGGGTGTAAGTGGGTGTTTAAAATAAAGTTGAAGCTAAATGGTTCAATTGATTAGAATAAGGCTCGATTTGTAGCAAAAGGATTTCATCAACACCGCGGTATATATTTCAAGGATATATTCAATCCATTCATTAAACCGCAACTATTCGTCTATTAATATCATTCGTTGTAAGCCACTCTTGGTTTATTTCACATCTTGACATCTCAAATGCATTTTTGCATAGTGACCTTGATTAGTCAATGTTTATGCTGTAACCCATTGGATTTATTAATCGGTCTTATCCTGATTATGTTTTCCATTTGAAGAAGTCTTTGTATGGGCTAAAACAATCTCCATGCATGTGGCATCATAAACTGACAAGTGCACTCACTATATATGGCTTTCGAAGCTCGCAAGTAGATGTTACCCTTTATTTCCTCCATCAGGGTGCATGTATTCTTTTCTCTCTCATTTCTGTTAATGGCATCCTTGTTATAGGTAATAATGTTAAGGAACACAAAGCACTTACTACGTTCCTTGAGACGAGATTCGTGGTTAAGGACCTTGGTGCCTTGAGTTATTTCTTAGGTATTGAGTTTCATTATGGCCGAAACACCTTGCACCTTTCTTGATAGAAATCTATTATAGACCTTTTATGGAAGGCAAATATGTTTGATTGTAAACCCATGCCAACACCCTCTGCACACGCTGAAAAATCATTGTCACATGATTTTGCTAAATATGATGATGTTACTCATTTTCTAAGCCTTGTTGATGGCTTACAATATCTTACTATAACTTGACAAGACATTGCATATTCTTTACATAAGGTGGCTCAATTCATGAATGCACCAATTACTGATCATTGGCAAGCTTTAAAGAGAATCATGCAATATCTACAGGAGACTCCCTCTCACGGCCTACTTTACACCCCTTAAACATGTCTCACTGTTCAAGGGTTATCAGATTCAGATTAGGCTGAAGATGTTATAGATTGTCACTCCACATCCGGTTTTGTGGTTTATTATAGTTCGATCATCATTTCATGGGCTTCATGGAAATAACGAACAGTGTCTCGGTTCTCCACCGAGGTGAAATATTGCACTCTTGCCACGACTACTTCAGAACTTGCTTAGATTGGTATGCTTCTTTTACAACTCGATTTCGACCTCCTTGGTACTCCCACTCTATGGTGTGACAATCTGAGTGTCACATATCTTATGGCTAATCCTGTATTTCATTCTTGTACCAAGCATATGGAATTGGATGTTCATTTTTTTCATGAAAGCATCACGTCTAAGGACTTAGTAGTTCTGTAAACATTAACTATCAGAAGATTGAACAATCGCTCCATTAAGCAAACGAGAATTCGAAGAGATAACTATACCCCCTAACAACCCTTGGGTCGAAATTGAATGAAATGAAAAATCATTGTGACGCCAAAATTCTTGAATTACCATATCTGAGACAGTTCCTGCTTTCGTTTCAATCAAAATAATAATAATCTCCAAATGCCACCTTTTAATACAAGAACAATTGGCTCTATTCATTAGCCCACCCTGATAATTCCAAGACGGAACACTTATTTAAAATAACAATAATCTCCAAATGCCACCTTTTAATACAAATAATAATAAATCTAATGACATAAATGAAAATTGACAAACCTCAACAAGACGGAACACTCAATGCTTTTCAAAGGCATCCACAATCTACCCTTTGTCGCATTCCTTAAACAACCCAAGCTCTTCCCATATCCGAAACACTTGCACCTTTTCCTTTTCAGTCGCATTAGTCTCCTCCCCCCTCAGAAGAACCATATTCATATCTCAATATTCGATCGCAAAGAGTTAGAAAAACCCTGTACCAATCTGTTAACAATCCTTAACTCCCGACTCTTTTTATTTAAACTATTCCTTAGACTCGAAATAATCCTATTTGTAGCTTCCATCCCAAACTAAATCTCGTACCTATTCTATTCACTCGTATCTGAACATTCATTTTTGAAGCTGAATCTGAAGTATTTGAGACCGAATCATTCATTCTGTATAAATCATCACTTTAGTAGACCCTGTTAATATTTTTAAAGTTACAGCTAGTTGTTCCCATAAGAACCAAAACTAGGCATGACACTACATCTAGTCTATCTAGCCTCTCAAAATAACAATCCATAGCCACAACCGTTCCAAATCTGCCAGGCATCTCATGGACTACACGCTCACATACAATAGTTAGGGGAATGCCCATAAAGTCAAATACATCATGCATTCGAATGGGGCAAAGTCCTCTTTAAGATGTTATACCGAGGATAAAACATGGTTCATCACTGTCCATTCACTCTCAAGAAAGCTATACATCAAGCTCAACGAGTTAAAGGATACAATAACATGATCTTTCACCCACCGGGGTAGTAAAGGCTATATCAAATCCATGTTCGCAAAGCAACTCGAAGATATTTCAGATATGAGCAATAGGTTTTACTCTAACCATACACGAATTACCTTTCCATGGAGCAGACAGAATTATTATATCGGTCTATTTTGGACCGTCATCCGAACTTGAGTTTATCATCGCACTCAATGCCTCATTTGTTATATTCACTACATTGTTTCCGATATTAGTCATCTATTTCTGGAATCTAGTACCCAAATCCCTTACTAGTTTTTGAGTATCATTCACCACTACCGCATACAATCTCTCATCCGGGGGTGAATTGTGAAACACCCTTGTCTGTGTAGGGAGAGTTTTCTGACTCCTCCCCTGAGTATTTGAGTTATTTGCCCTAACAAACCTGATTTGGAATGCCCGTAGCCTAACAGCTCCAATTTGCATGAAATTGAGTTTGTATAATGCATCATGGACGGGATGCGACCCGCCTAAACTAATAAAGAATAATTAAGATTCCTATCATTCCTCCTCCTTACCACATATACCCATCCAATAACTCTTTTTTGAAAACGCATTCTTCATAGCCATCGAATCGTACTTATTTGGGAAATTCTCAAAATAGTCTTTTTGTGGTCTTATCTAGTGAAGCAAGGTTGGCTGTGGAGCTAAAAATTCGATTGTTGCTGCCTGAATAGGAAGTTTTGGGATGGTACGGTTTAGGTAGGGGGAGGCGATCGAACCCACCTTATGTGTGTGTAGGTAGCAGTTATCGCCTAAGATTGGCAACGATGAAGGGGAAAAGGGTTTGGGTGGCAGTGGTGGGTGGTGGTGGTAGCATCTGATCGGCGGCTAGGGTTGGGAAAGGGATCGACTCTCATGGCTCTCTTACCTACTTTACTACTTATAAGACTTTAAACTAATTATTTGGGTCTCTATACTATTTTTTAAACAACATGTGGGAGTATGTGCGCATGTAAATATATATGTTATTATTGAAATTCAATTTATTGTTTACTTTGCACTTAGCATCCTTTGCAGCAAGAAAATAACCCTAATCTTTATTTCCCGTTCATAAATTCTACCGCCACAATCAATATTCCTCTCCTTCCTATTCCTTTCATATCTCTCCCCTTAATACTTAAGATTTTCCCAAATGCTTCAAATCTCTTAAAGTTTTTGCATTTCTCAAAGTTTTTGCATTTCTCTTCATTCTTTCATTTAAATCTGAAAAAATTATTTTTGTTCCTATTTGAATTTTAGTCGTTGTTTGGTTTTTCTTGTTTTCCCATTCGTTGCCGCTGTATCTCATTATTTGTAAGTTTGAATTTCAAGATCTAGTATTATCTTTGATACTTTAGTTTTCAAGATATATCTATATGAAATATTTATATATGTAAGAGTGAATGGCATTATACATACATAACTAACACAATTTCTCCAAAGATGATGGATCAAAGGAAGAGAAGAAAGATCTTGTGTATGTTTATTCCCCTAGGTCACCAGAAAAAATAAAACAAGAAAGGTTTTAGCTATACTATATTATGCTGTAGATGGAAGGATATTGTCTGGGTTTTGTCTTTGCAAAAAGTCGTAGTTTCTAGATTTGGCAAGCAAAAGGGTATAATGACAGCAATTCAGTCCTAGCCGATGAAGCTATTGTTTGATTAGAGGTTGAGTTTTACATCCATGGTGATTCACAGATATAGGGGGAGAGCAAGAGATGCAAGAAGAAGATGAATGACAAAATTGGTCAGGCTATCCTTTCATCTCTCAAAAATAAAAGAACATTCACAGTAAATTCATAATCCTAGGATCGGTAACTTGATTAGCATTTACTGTAAATTGATGGTTCCAAAGTTTTCTTTCTACCATTTTGCATTATGCTATTGATTATTTTGCATTAAGGTACGCTTCCCCTAATCATCCTTCGTTTACAAAATTTATCAATCAATTTGTGGCAGGTTGATCCTGGGATTTATCCATATTATAGAATAAAAGTTCTTGAATTAATATCTGAACGGTCTTGCATTTTTTTTTTGAAAATCCTCCAGAGGAACATTGTGTTCCTCCTTTGGAAAAAGATTGGAAGTGGGTGAAAATTTCAGGGCGATCGTCCCAACGAGGCTGATGCGATCGCTTGCCTACAAAACACCCACCCCTCCAAAATGTGAGTCGCCCACAAAAATACAAAGTTCATAAACAAAGATAGGATGGATCGATTTAAAGATCCGCAGCCGAAAAAGAAACTAGCTTATTCTTAACCTTGAAAAATAACCAACAATGATAAACATTAGAAATAAGGTCTTCATTTCCACAAATCTCCTCAAAGATAAATTTGTTTCTTCATTTCCAAATGCTCTAAGCTATGCAAAACAACAGTGCTGTTGTGAACTCCTGATATAAACCCGGTAAGACAAATGATCTTTGAGAAAAAGAAAAACATGGAGCTGCTCCATCCTCTAAGCCAACCCCAAGCTAGCCACCGCTCTAAACCTATCAGTAGCCATCACAACTTGAGTCATCACATCCTTAGCCACTGCCTTGAGCCTAGCAGCCACCACCAATCTAGCCGTCACCAATCCCCCATCTGAAAACGTAGCCCAATCCATTCTCCATCCCATTAATTTAGTTAAAATAATCCTACCCTTAACCGATTCAAACCATCAACAAAGATCAGTAATCGGGCCAGTTTAGGGTCTACTTCGAGAATTTCCCAAATAGGTATGATTTGTTAGCTATGAAGAATATTTTTCGAAAATATGGAATTTTTGGTTGGGTCTATATTGCAAAAAAGCAGAATGCTCGCAATTTGAATTTTGGCTCTCTAAATACGGATGGTTCTTTACCTCTTCATGAAGTTCGTTATTGTTTAAACGCGCTTACCATCGAGATTGGTCGTTTAAGGGCCTTTAAGGCTAAGCATGGGAGAAAATCAAAAGTTAGCATGCCTAAGAAGGTCAGTGGTCAGACTAGAAGAGTGCATGATTAGAGGAAGTTTCGTGATTCCCCGAGGGACCGCAGGTCCTATGCGCATGTGGTAGTCAACGACTAGTCCTAGAAGGAGAAGCCGTGTGTTGGGAGAGCTGTAGTGGATATTGGGGAGGGGATTGTTAATGTCCAGGATTAGAATGATTTGGTGGTTAGCAGGGTTTCTTAGAAGAGTAAGGCATGTGTGGTGCAATTAGTTAACGCATCGCATATGCGTAATATCTTTGAGGTTCTACGAGATAGAGGATTTCAGTTGGAGTTTGCTACCTCTATTGGTGGTAACAATGTGATAGTGGCGTTTGTCTCAGAAGATAAACTAAAAGAGTTTTGTTGACTGGGATTGGAGGATAGTGGAACATTTCATTTCTGGTGTGCAAACTTTGTCGAGTTCCTTTGCTCCAACAAAATGTATTATGTACCTACACCTTATGGGAATCTTGGTGGCCATCATTTGTGAATCATTGATTCTTATTTTAGCGATGAAGTTTGGGAGACTAATTGCATTAGATTGCAACTTTGACAGACCTGATCATCTGGATGTTGATTCATGTTTGGTTTCAGTTCCATTAAGTACGAAAAGGAGGGCCTTACGAGTTTTGACGGGATCATCGGAGTTTATCATTCATACTAATCTTCATCAAGGTATTAGGTGTCAACATGAATGCGATTGTGGAGAAGTAGATAGCTTGGTTTCGTCTGAGGATGGGGTTTATAGCTCCACCGAATCTGACGGAGTTAGTGAATCATTGTTTGTGGAGGAGGTGGATTGTGGTCTTTCTTGTATGAATGAGAGTGCGGGTCTTGAACCAGAGAAGGCCTGATCGGTGGGCAGCCTTAGGTGTTCAGATGAAAACATTACCAAGGAGACCAGGATTGAGAACGATATGATCAATGTGTCATTAATCTCTTCGAAACCAGACATTGCTAACATGAACCGTAAATGGTAGCTGACACATAAGAATTTGAATGCCGAAAATGAGAATGTTCTGACATTCAAAGTGAGGGAACGGTTGGGTCTTTTCAAGAGGGATCATTTTCAAGAGATTATGGGCTCTCTTAAGAAGCACGTGGATTGATTTGGGGTTGGTTCGAGGATTGTTAAATCGTGTTTATATCTTTGAATATTTTTTGTTGGAATTGTAGGGGTGGGTTTATGAATGGAGGTAAGCAACAATTTATTTGTAACTTGGTTAGGAAGGAGAATTTGAAGTTGATTGTGTTAATTGAGACAAAGGTGGGAGGTGTATCGGATATGGTGATTCGTAAATTTTGGGGTTATAACGACTTCCAATTTCATTGTATTCTGGCTATTGGCATTTTGGGAGGCTTATTATCTCTTGGAATTCGAGTTTGATTCAAGGAAATGTAGTTCTTTCATCGCAAAGGTGGTGCTTGGTTCATATTTCCTTTGGTCAAGTGAGCTTGCATGTTCTTTGTGTGTACGGAAATAATAGGGCCGTGGAAAGGAAATTACTTTGGCGGGAGTTGACTCCAGTTATAGTTGAGAGAGAGAATATACTAATTTGGGGTAACTTTAACGAAGTTCTTCATGGGTTTTAGAGGTCCGGTAATGTTGAATTAGTGTCGAACTCTATGGTCGATTTTCGTGATTTTGTTAACGATTGTGCTTTGTATGACATTCCGCTTCGTGGAAGGGATTACACATGGTGGAATAGTCAAGCCTTTTCGAGGATTGATAGAGTGTTAGTGTCACCAAATATATTAAATAGATGGTTGGATCTTTCTTTATCAACGGTGGATTCATCCTTATCAGACCTTTTCCCATTGATATTTTATTCTCATGGGAACGGTATGAGCCGTAGGAGAATTTTCGATCGCTTAATTGTTGGTGGGATGACAAAAACTTTTTGCTATTTATCTCAAACTGGTGGCGGACCATTTGTGTTCAGTCTGCAGCCTAGGACATTGATTTTAAGCTTTTTTATCTTCGAGAATTAATTAAATCTTGGCACGTTATGAATTTTTGTGGATTGGAACAACGAATTAAGAGTTTGGAAAAGAGGATTTTGGAGTTGACGTCCTCAACAGTGTCTTGGCCACTTAAATCTTCAATGGGATCGAAACTCCAAATGGTAAAAAGTAGTCTTATGGAGTATTGTTGGAGCTTCGAGAAAGTGCGACACCAACAATCGAGGGTTAAATGGGCGGTGTTGGGTGATGAAAATATGGCTTTTTTCCATCACATAACTGCTGCCCGAGTACGTGGAAATAGGATTGACCAGCTTATTGTTGATGGTGAATTAATTGAGAATCACGAATTAATAGCAGAGTCCATTCGTAAGTATTATTCCTACCTCTTTACTAAACCAAATTTGGTTCCTTTTTCTCTTGAGGGGCTGTCCTTTAGGCGGGTTGGGGCTGTTGATTCAGCATCTTTGACTGCGAGATTTTCTGAGGTGGAAATTTGGGCGGCTCTTCAATCGTGTTGTGAAGGGAAAGCTCCGGGTCCCGACGATTATAACTTCTTTTTTATAGGAGATTTTGGGATGTCTTGAAGGGAGAAATTATGAAGTTGTTTGGGGATTTTTACCAGTCTTCATGGCTATTAGGAAGATTGAAAGTCTCATTTACAGTGCTACTTCCAAAGATTCCCAGTTCATCTTCATTGACAAATTTTTGGTCGATTGCTCTTATTCATGGTATGTATAAACTAATATCTAAAGTCCTTGCTAAAAGGCTGTAGTCGTTACTTCCTAAATTAATATTGGGAAGTCAGTTTGGATTTGTGAGTGGTTGTAATATTCATGAGTGTACATTTATCACGTCGGAGGTTGTGCATTACATGCACCGAAGTAGGCATCTATGTTTTGTATTGAAACTCAACTTTTGGAAGGCTTATGATAGTGTTTCATGGTCATTCTTAGACACGGTAATGAGACGGCCGGAAGGGTTTCGATGAGAAGTGGATCTCGTGGATGGTTGGTTATGGGGAAAATTCTTCTACATTGGTGTTGTTAAATGGTGAGCCATGTGAACCAATCAAGATTTATAGGGGTGTGAAGCAATGCAACCCAATTTCTCCATTTATTTTCGTATTGGTGATTGAGGGGCTAAAGTAACTATTTAATCAAAGTATTGAAGTTCGGATAATTCTAGGGTTCAAGATTGATGGAGTGGGGATGGACCTTTCGCTTTTGCAATTTGCTGAAGACACGATCTATTTCCTTCCGGAAGATGAGTCTCTAATCCCTTTGTATATGAGAATTTTTAAATGTTTTGAAATAATTTCGGGGCTCCATATTAACTTTAGCAAGAGTTCTATAATGGGAATTCATGTTAGCGATATTTGTTTAAACTCTTGTGTGGCGCTTTCCGATTACGTATTTAGGTGCTCCGCTTAGTTACAAACTTATTCTCATTTCTTATTGGAATACGCTTGTTGGGAAGTTCCAAAATAAATTGGATCCATGGAAGGGAAATTGTTTATCTTATAGTGGTAGGGAGGTGTTGGTGAAATAGGTTTTGGCCTCATTATCGATTTATTTGTTGTTATTATTTAAAATGCTAGTTTCGATTAATGATAAAATTATTCAACTTATGCAAAATTTCCTTTGGAAAGGGGATGCCTCGACTCAGGGTATTTGCAAAGTGGGGTGGAACTCCATTATGTTACTAAAATATTTAGGAGGATTATTCATTAAAGATTTCAAGCTCGTGAATGTTAGTCTCCTCTTGAAGTGGCTTTGGAAAGCTCGGTTTGTAGACTTGGACTCGATGTGGTTTGTAGTATGTGTTAATCGGTATAGATTTTCGTCATGGGATTCGATTAGAAACTACGAGAAGGAAGGAATTTAGTATTTATCACATGTTTGGAGAGGAATTGTGTCGAGTTACATGTTGAATGCACTGTTTGGTATGTTTTCAAGGCTAAGTCTAGTGTTCGGGTTAAGAATGGGTTGGGATGTTGGTTTTGGTTCGATCGGTGGACCTCGGATCAGCCCCTTTTGGTTTTATTTCCTGATTTGTTTGTTCTTTATAACTGAAAGGAGTGCACGGTTAGAGAGGGATGCAATTTATTATTTAGTCACTGTAGACCATTATTGAAGAGAAGTCTTAGGTTTGCTAATCAAAACCAATGTGAGGAGCTGAAGAGATGGATTTGAATGATGTGCCCTGGGCTATTTGGGAGTTCAGTTCAGCAAGCCTTTGTGAATCAGAGGGTGTTGCTGCAGTTTGGAACGGAGGTTGATGTGTTTCAGTGGGGAGATTCAGTTGAGGGGAGCTTTTTGGCAGGTTCATTTTGCGATGTTTTTTATCAAACTTATTATCAAGTGGAACCTCGGATTAATTATATGTTGATTTGGAAGACAACGGTGATGCCGAAAGTTAAGTTTTTAGCTTAGATGTTGATTAACTCACATCTGCCAACAAATATTTTTTTGTTTTCAAAAGGGTGTTCGAGTGTGGGAAGTGGTTAATGTCCATTTTGCGACTTGATTGAATCATCGGATCATGCAATTTTGCATTGTTCGAGTAGTTTCCGAATGTGGAGGGAGGCCTTCAAGCTGTTTGTGTTCACCTTAACAATGCCCTCTTCTTGTTATGAATTTCTTGACCTTTGGAGGTCTTACTTCTTGGTGGGTAGTAAGCGCGAGTTTGGCACGTCACTTTGGCTCTTTATACCTTGGGCTATTTGGAGAAGAAGAAACAAGTTTGTGTTCGAGGGGTTGGTGGAGTATACCGATATTTTATCGTCAAGTATTTTTCTATGTTACTCCTTCTTTAGATATAAGAGGATTCCTTTTTTTAATAAAGTTAGGGCCAGGAAGAAAGAAGCGAGGGTGACATTAGTCCCTCAGTGAAAATGCCGCTTACAGTCCATACCCGAAGGCAATCCAAGGAATTCCCACCATGGGGGGACCTGCCCTTCCCCACTCCAAACAAACCCCCTAAAATTTATTAAAAGAAAAATAAAAATTCGGTACAACGCGAAAGAAAAAGGAAAGTTAAGCACAAAAAAGGACTATGCTACAAAACTATCTAAAATGATAATTACTAATTCCATTGAGATTATGATATAGTAGTCCTCGGTAAAAATGGGGAACTTGGAGTTCGGAGCTTGTCCGGGAGATGCTACCATGGTTAGCTAGTGCATCCGCAATCATATTGCCTTCTCGAAACACATGTGTAACCAAAAGAGGATTCCTTTAGGCTTTATGGTTTCGGATGTTTTTACTTGTCTTAATTCTTTCTTAGCACTCGGGTAGGTAGGTGTTTGTTTGTTGTTTCCGCCTTAGAAACTTATTGTACAAAGAGGCCGTGGATTTTTATTATTAGTATATTTCTGGATGGGTTCGGTTTCTACTTCCGCGGGAGTGCCAACCTAGTTGGGATGCTTCGGCTCTAGTTGCCTTGCTCTGTCTTTTTCTTAAAAAAAAAAAAAAGAAAAATGATCTCCATAAATCCAGGAAGTCCGTCGCATACTGAGGGATGGGAACCGAGACTCCTAGCCACTTGAGTGCCTTACACCAAGTTTTCCAACAATCATGATAAAAAAGAACCATGAATTGATTGATTATAATTATAAGGAATTAGAGTTCATGAGAAATTTTGGAGTTTTACCAAATTGAATTGAATTTCATGAAATTAAAGCCTAATAAAAGTAAATTTATTTTTATTTTTAATAAAATTTTTAAGGGGTTTTGAGGAGTGGGGAAGGGCAACGTCCCCCCATGGTGTAGCTCTCCATTTCCGCCCTTCGGGTGGTGTTACATAAGTGATGGCTCACTGAGGGATAAACGTCACCCTCGCTCTTCTCTTCCTGTCTCTAATCTTATATAAAAAAAAAGTATAGGACACACATATTGAAATTATTAAAAATATTTTTTTATAACCCTTGATTTGATTTAATGTTTTAGAAAATGTACGATTAAATTCAATATATTTGATGATTTGTGACTCCATTTAATAGTTAATTATAGAATTTTCTAATTCATTTTTTTGACAATTGAAACCTATAATGGATTTGGGTTTTGATTATTGAAATGTATAGAGAGAAATTTTGTTTCCATGGAGAAACGATAATGTGATTATCATTTTCATTCTTGATAATTAGAAATAAGAAATCATTATGGAGAAAAAGAGAAGTTATGAATTAGTAGCATAAGTTTTTCTACCATTATGTCAAATTTTTAATGAATACATATAATTGTTATGTATATGATAATTATGTGTAATTTTAAATGTTGGGAAGGTATTGACATGTGTAAAAAAATGAATTACATCATGTAAGTAAAGATTAAAGTCAAATAAAAGAGAAGTGATTTCTTTTATAAATTGTATTAAAAGAATTAAGGAAACCCATCAAGAAAATTCTCTTTTATAAATCAATCGTCATTTTCTATAAGTAATTAACATAATGGAATTGGATTGGCGATTTTAATGCTATTTTGGGGTGCATGAAAAACAAGGTAACCCGCCTTCGCAACGCTCGTGTAGTGAGTTTCGTACTTCCTTGGAGGAGGCGGGAATAATGGATGTGGTAACTTCGGGTCCGTTGTTCACTTGGTTTAATGGTAGAAGAGGTGCGGACAAAGTTGATTGCCATTTGGATAGAGTTCTTGTTACTTCAGATTTTATTGCATTATGTTTTTGCAAATGTTTGGTGTTGGCGAGATATTATTCTGATCACCATCCTTGGTTATTTGAGGGGACTTTAATGCAATCGAGGATTTCAAGATTCCATTTTCAATCATGTGGACAACACATCCAACGTTGGAAAAGGTGATTGTTGATTATTGATATTCAGCTTCTATAGCTCTTCCACTGGCGCAATTACTTATTCACAAGCTTAAGACTCCTAGACCGATTTTGCGAGCTTGGAATAAAGAGGTGTTTGGTAATTTGGACACTAATATTGAGAGAAGTCAAGAAGAGCTTTTGAGGGTCAGACTTAGATTTCTATGCATGGTCTTTTTGAGAGTTTGAGTCGTAAGGAATTTGACGCGCATACATAACTGGACCTTCGTATTCGGTAAAGGGAAATTTTTATCAAGAAAAAAGTGGGGTTCGCTAGCTCAAAGATGGTGACCGTAACTATAGTTTTTCCACAAGGTAGCTAATGTTTGGAAATTGATGGGGGGCATTCATTCCATGAAAGTTGATGGGGTAATTTCTTCTAATGTGAAGTCATTTTGACTCACATTGTTGAGTACTACGAAGCACTATTTCATCGTGATGAGAGTGTTGTGGTAGACAAGAATTTAATAATGTCGTTTGTTCCAAGGTTACTTAGACTTAGAGAATGAAGGCTTGGTAGAGAGGCCATCGGTTGGTTTTATTGGGCAAATTGTTTTTGAAATGGATGGCCAAAGTCCACTGGGTCCGGATGGCTATACAGGAATCTTCTTTCAAAAATATTGGTCGGTGGTTGGGTGTGATTTTTGTATGGTTATTAATCAATTTTTTGAAATGGGTTTCATATTGTATTGTTTGATTTCGAGTGTCATGGATCTTTTACCAAAGTTTTATTAGGCGGTAAGGGTTGAGGATTTTTTATCAATTGCGATGTCAAATTTCATGTTCAAGGTAATCATGAAAATTTGGGCTAGTTGTTTGGGAGATATTGCTAGCCGTATTGTCTCCAAAAATCAATATGGCTTCATTCGAGGACGTAACATTCATAATTGCTTTGCGGTAGCATCAATAGGAGTTGATATGCTTAGTAAAAGTTTCACGGGTGAAGATTGATTTGAAGAAGGCCTTTGATACTAATTAGGATTTCTTATTGGCGGTTGTTGAACCGTTTGGCTTCTCAAATGTTTTTGTGTCTTGGATACAAAGTATTTTTAACTCAGCGAGAAGTTCGGCTTTAATCTAGGCGGTTCTCGTGGTTATTTTTCTTATTCGAGGGGGTGCGTCAAGGTGATCGATCCATTGTCCTAGTTGCTATTTGGGATTTGTGAGGATTTTCTTAGTAGGTTGTTGTGTATGTTGGTGGATTCGAGCATGTATTATCGCATGAAATACACGGTAAATGAAAAATTTCTTTCGCACATGTTTTATGAGAATGACTTTCTGCTTTTTGGGATAGCAAACATTGCGAATATAGCTATGATTAGAGACTCGTTTGATCAATATTCTGCTGTCTCGGGGCAGCGTGTTAATTGGGACAAATCTTGGGTTTACTTTGGAGCCTCGGTGACTGATTCTAGAGCTGTTCGTTTAGGGGCTGTTACGAGAACTAAACGTGGTGAATTGCCGTTCAGTTATCTTGGAGTTCCGTTGTTTTGTGGTGCTGCAAAGTCGCATCATTTGCTACCGATCTACATAAAGCATTGGATAAGTTTGTGGGTTTGATGGGGAGTTGTTTGTCAATGGCGGGCATAATTTTTTGGTGGAAACGATAGTTTATGCACTAGTAGAAATCACATTACATGTGACAATTGTTTTATTGTCACAAAAATTGTTGTAACAAATGCCCTATTATTTGTTACAAAAAAATTTTTATTGTCACAAAATTTAATTCTGTGAAATTTCTTAACAATATTATCACAAATAACAGTTGTTTCGTGACAATTGTTTTGCACGTGTAACTAATATTTTGTACATGTTACTAGTATTTTATGTAACAACTTATGTTGTAACTTAGAATTTAGAATATGTAACACTAAATTTTTTATTGTCACAAAAAAATGATTGTGTTTAATAATTTTTTTATTTGTGATAGTAAAATTAATTCGAAATAAATATATTATGAGAATGTTTATAGTTGTAACTAATCTAATTTTCTGTTACAACATAAGTTGCAACCTAAAATTTAAAATATAGTACAATACATTTAATAGTCTAAAAATTATTACAACATAAAAATATCAATGCTATTAGTTTATTGATTGTATTCTATCAGTGTGATAGAACTGAAGATAAGTTTGAAAATTTCAGAAATAAATGAAGTGGAAAATAAATTTGAGAGTGAGTTTTTTACATTGAGAGGGAAAGATTCCCTCCGTCTAAATTTTCTTCTAGCTCCTAAAACAATATCAAACCTACGAAACCCCTTCTTCATCCCTCAAATTTTGTATCACCGCGTTTAGTTTCCGCTCCACATCATCCTACACTCGTTTGCCTTTCCTCTCTCCCACTTCCATCTCCGCCTCCATGATTGCTTAATTAGATGAGTTTCTTTGTTCCTTTTCAATTTGCGATGCTAGGGTTTTGATTGGTAATTGGGAGTACCTCTTAATAGAAAATTTTAGGGTTTTGATTTGTTATAGTTTATTTGATGTTTTAGGGTTTTAAATACACGATTTTAGCTTCTTTGATGTGAATTTTAACAAATCTCCACACTAATCCACTACAATTTATTTTCAAAGAACAAGAGAAGGGGAAGATCTGGCCACATAGAGCTCAAATCTGGACGGCTCAACTGTATTCGAAGTCAAAGCCACTTTCATTGGGTGGTTGATACAACCAATGCCAATGTTAGAGGCTCAATCAATGGGTATTGATGCTTAATGATTTCTTGGTGGGATTCTTGAACATAATGCTATAGTGCTTAATTATTTCAGGTTTATATTATACCATTATACGGTTATTATTTTTACCATTGCAAGTGTAAAATTCATGTATTGCAGTTGCAACTATTCTTCAAGTTGATCTCCAGAAGGAAAAGTTGCAGAAGCTTGAACTTTGAGTGGAAAGGTTCTCCTTATTGGACTTTTGGACCCAGCTAACTACCCCATTTCTTAAATAAAGCTCATCTTTGACATTTTAAAGGATCGTATTCACCTTTTTACTAGAATTAACATGGTAAATTGCCTCAATTTTGTTATTTGAGTTTTACACATTACATTTTTTATTACGTTCCGC
>CATIWQ010004582.1:0-25985 GCA_949673415.1 Euphorbia schlechtendalii
TCTTGATTATTTTCAAATCATTCTTCTTCCTACATTTCTCAAAAATCCTCAGATATTCTCGGGTCTAAAACAAATTTAGAACCCGAGTCTGATTATCTTTTGGATAAATATTTTCTTCAAAGATATTCGGATCCAAAAGATGTTTGGACTCTATATTTTAATTATTTTCAAATCTTTTTTTATATACTTTTCTTTAAATATCCTCAAATATTCTCGGGTCTTAAATAAATGTAGAACTCGAGTCTGATTATCTTTTGGATAAATAAACACTTATTTTCCAATTAAACTACATTTAAACCAAAACGAACGCGGAACACTCCCAGGGATCAAACGGAGACACCAAAGTGAATTCATACAGAAAGGGTAAGCCTTTGAGCTCCTAGAACTGTGGATTCCGTGCTTTCATCTGCTTCATCTCTTTCTGATTTTTATCTGTGGACCTAGGAATTATTTTTATTCCTTATTATTGTAAATATTGTAATTCTCTTCTTCATTTTTATTTCTTTTTTATTTTTTTTATGTTAGAATACCCCAACAAAGGGAATTAAAATTATTCTCGGATAACAGACCTCACCTTATGCCATGCGATCATTTTCACTAATAAAACTGATCAACATACGTGTAAATAAAAATGAACTATTTTTATTTAAAATAACAACTTTAATCATCGATGTTTTAATTTGACCACACGGGCCTCGCAAAAATCAAATCGAACATATATGATATCCCCTGTGCTAACCCTCGTGGATGCAGGTTAGATGTATGCCTAGGATTTATTTTCCTTCGAGTATTGCATATATTTTTATGGAAAATGTAATTAATAAGTTAGCGGGCGGTTGCATCCCCCGATTTTTGTAATTTTTTGTAATCTTTACTTTTCCGCATTTACTTTTTGCATTTATTTAATGCTTTATGGATGGTTTACTGCTTTCCGCATGCATGTTAAATCATGCATTTCAAACTCGTACACGTCCTAAGTACAAATATGCATAACTAAGAAAATACGATTTTCTATAGATGTAATATAATGTGATCATATAAGAAATAAGCAACTCATCCCGGACCCGAATCTCTATGTCTTAGTGGGCCGTCTCCTGGACATTAAGCCTCACAGGACTCTAATTCCTAGAAAGAGCTAATCTAGGTGGCGACCCACACTAAGAGATGGCGGATTCGGGTTTGACCGATCTAAAATGTTTTCGCTCTCTCATTTCAACCTTTTCCCTGGTTCCCCGACCCGGTGCAGTTTTCAAACACCCCGGTGGACCACGCCTCTCATCTCCGCGTGCTCTCTACCCACCGCTTCGTGTCACCCGCTCACAAATACTAGTGGACTAAAGCTCAGAAAAGTTATCTGGGGATTGAAGGTAGGCTAGGGGCCGAACCAGTATAATATCGAGGTGGTTTCTATCCTTTATTTATCTTGTACATTTAACAGTATGTGTTCATACAACAGCATTCTCTCTCTCATTTAATAAGCTTGAAAACCATTTTAAGCTTTATAAGATTTTACTTAGCACGGTTTGTGAACAAACCAAGATCAGCTCAAATTGAGTGGGTTGTGTTTTTCCCAGTTTGCACTCAACATGTTTAATTCAACATACATTAACTTAACTTGGTAAAAGATTTTTAAATCCTAAAAGAATAAGTTAAATCGATATTCACCCCCCTCTGACCGATTATATAAGCTAAGTGAACCAACACATACCAAAGGTCTGAGTAACACCACACAAAGCACACTTAATTAACCTATATGCATAAAACCATAAAACTGTATGAACTTCATGCATACAACCATACAAACTATAACACCACACAAACTCTATGCATAAAACAATACATACCATAAAAACATACAAATTGTATACTATACATCATGTAAGTATTGAACCATTCAATAGTACAAAAGTAGGCATAAAACAAGCTCCTATACAAAATGTAGAATTTTATTGTTATATGCTTACATTTTGTATAGTCTACAGTTTGTGTCCATAATACCACTAAAAATGTAAGATCAATTAAACTCTAGGCATTAAACCATAAAATAATACAAATCATACAAAGTCTAAGAACAAAAACTATAAGATCATTCAAACTCTATGAATTAAACAGTCAAAACTATAAAATAATACAACCATACAAAGTCTAACCACAAATACTGTTAGATCATTTAAACTCTAAGAATAAAACTGATATCAAGGCCTACTAAAGGCTCAAATAAGCAAGTGAGGCCCAAAAACAGACTCCACAATCAAACTCGCCTCGGCATAGCCACGCGTTGAAACCATTTCAGCAGAGTAGTGAAATGCCCTCAGCGCTATCCACCGCACTCAGGCTGGAATATCACCAACGTAACCCTTGCTGATCCGGCGCACTCCTTCTCTTTCCTCTACCGCATTAAATGCAACTCTGACTGGTAGGGATGAACCATTTAATGATCCGATGGATGAAAAGACCCTCAAGCGTCTTGCCACAAGCGCATAGTTTGCAGGCGGACCCCACAGATCATCATTACATGTATCCCTATAAATAACAAGATGATTTCCAACTTTAAAGGTAACTGTTACTCTAAGAATACTTTATTATCACCCTTCTCAGATAGCTAACTTTAGCATCGAAGGGTCTTCGTCGAAAACACTTCCGGCAGGAGACATGTTTTGTAGGTTCCAAAGACTTCCAGGACAATGGACTTCACTCAACGAATACCAAATTGGTGCGGTGAACGTGGAATACAACCCTAAATGATGACTACTCCCCCAAGCAAACCAACAAAATCTTTCACTCTAGGAACAGTTCTGTTCCTGGACACGTCGAAACTTAGAGATAAAGCTGGAACATCGAACACCGTTGCCATCGTTCCATAGCCACTGACGGAAACACCCATCTCATCAAGACCGCAGACATATGAAGAAGGGAGAAGGAAAGCGGTAGAACAAGACATGGTGGCGATGCTTGTCAAACAAAGCGAGCAACAAAATGCGGCCATGGCCCTTATGCAAAATATGATGAATGAGATGCTGCACTCGTGAAGGGAGGAACAGGAATTGCTCAAGGACCTTTGTATGGAAAGGCAACTGGATGGGATGGGAGCGCGAGGCCCGTCCCGAGGCTCCTCGTCCATGGTAAGGCAAGACCGCTGGCGTTACACTTACCACCGCTCGCGAACAATAGAGAGGGATGGAACTGCGATGGCTAAAGGAAAGGCGCAAATAAAATTCCAACGACGGGAAGAGGGAGGATCGAAGGAATCGCTCCCATATAAAGGAAGAAGTTCCATATTCATAACTTACTTAAGACCGCCTCTAGACAGCGAGGGGAGCTCGGCGGGATCAAGGCGAGAGGCTTTCCCAGGGTCCCGGCTCGCTAGAGAGAATTGGGAGGCCATGGTAACCAGGAAGGTGGAGGCCCTCCTAGCCGAGAGGGGCATGGAAGCTGTCACACCAGATGTTGCTGAAACAGAGTCACCTTAATTTGCCCGCATTATCGTAGAAAGGTTCTCGAAAGGCTTCAAGCATCCTCGACAACGGAATACTCCGGAGAGGGAGACCCTACCGCCCACGTTCGCTATTTTCACCAGTGCATGGAGGCGACCGATGCTACAGACGCCATGTTATGCAAGTTGTTTCCCACCACCCTAGTAGCGCCTGCAACCCACTGGTTCGAGAGCCTCAAACCAGGATCCGTAATAAGCTTCGACATGATGGCCAAGAGTTTCACCCTCTGCTTTGTTACATCTCTCCCACCTAGCAAGACAGTCTAAGACCTACAGATGGTTAGACAGAGGGTAGATGAATCCATCACTGATTTCATGGGAAGATTCTAGAAAATGACTCTCGAGATTAGGGACTGCAACATTGATATAGCATCGGAGGCATTAGCTCGGAATTGTCGAAGTGCTGATTTGGCGAAAGATATATCCACCGAGAGACCCAGCACTCTATCAATGCTGATACAGAATGCCGAGAAATGGGTACGCTGGGAAACTCACAGAAAAGATGAGATTTCAAAAAACACGAGCCAGATCACCAACAAACTTAACGCCTGGAGATGCCTAGATGGTAGGTGGAAGAATTCACCCCTTTTAATGCCAAGAGATAGGAGGTCCTTATGTGGATCGAGAAGAATGGGGAGGATATCAAGTACCCCCCCTAAAATGAGATACAAAGGGAAGCCGAGATCTTATTGTGAATTCCACAAAAGTGAGGGTCATGATACGAAAGACTATAGGGAGTTGGCCCTCGAACTAAATAAAAAAGCCGTCGATGGTAGATTGGACCGCTTCCTTCAAAACCCATCAAAGGATCAACAACGAGATAAATCAAGGAATCCCCACCAGGAACAGCAAGGCTATCAATCGCCTTGCCGAGAAGAGTAAGCAGGCTATCGACCACCTCGCCGAGACCCGGATACAGGCTATCAACCGCCTCGCCACGATGCCGAACAAGGGTACCACCAACCTTGTCACGCGGCTGAAGAGCTACCTCCTAGAGGAGTAATACACATGATAGTTGGGGGAACCATCCCGAAAAAGAGGAAGAGAGGAAACGTATGCGATTACGATAATACAAACAAGGTGAGCGAAATGTGCTACTCCTTTACCCAGGAAAAGAAGCCTCCACCACACAATGATGCTCTAGTGATTGAAATGATGGTGGAGGGATACCAAGTGCATCGCACACTGGTGGACATAGGCAGCTCGGTTAATGTGATGATGAGAAGGGTGTACGAAGCCATTGGGGGAAACCCTAACCATCTCATTATCCACCAAGCGTCGCTGATTGGCCTAGGGGGTCAAGCCGTATGTGTATGCGGCTTAGCAAATTTATCTATTGCATTGGGAGATGACGGCCCCAGGTGGAAGATGCGGGCCGAATTTCTCGTTGTAGACATACCCTTGGCGTACAACATAATCTTGGGCCGGTCACTTATTATCGGCTCTGAAGGGGTTATTAACCTTCGTTAATTAACGCTTTAGATACCTACGCACCATAGAGGAGCCATGGCTCACAAAAATCAACAGGCCGCTAAGGACACATACCTGATGTCCTTAAAAGCTTAGCCTTTATCGGTAGAGGAACTTGAAGGGGAGTGAACTGCTGAACCCGAAGATGTAATGATAGCGATATGCTTGGAAGAAAGAAAGGAGATTCGCATGTCTGGAGGGCTGAAAGGTGAAATAAAGGAGGTAATCTTAGCAGTACTAAGTTGACAAGGTCCAGGCTTTCGCTTGGACCTCAGCAGATCTGAAGGGTGTAAGCCCCGATGTAAAGGAACACAGGCTGAATATCCTTCCTCAGGTAAAACCAGTGAAGCAAAAGTGAAGGAACCACACTCCGGAAAGGTAGAAGGCCAAAGAGGAGGAAGTCTCCCACTTGCTCAAGGTAGGACATATTAAGACTGTCCGCTATCCAAACTGGATTGCTAACATATTGCTAGTCAAGAAATCCAATGGCAAATTCTGCATGTGCATAGACTTCACGGATCTTAACAAAGCATGCCCAAAAGACAACTATCCTCTCCCTAGCATCGACATACTAGTAGATACCACGGCAGGTTATGCCATTTATTCCATACTAGATGTTGGATCAAGATATAACCAGATACCCATGGCCGAGGAGGACAAAGAAAAGACATCGTTCATCACACATGAAGGAATATATTGTTATAATGTTATGCCATTCGGTTTGAAGAATGTGGGGGCTACATATTAGCGAATGGTGAATGAGATCTTTGGTGACATGATAGGGATGGAGGTAGAGCTATATGTGGATGACATGATCATCAAAAGCAAAGCCGAAGCTGAACACCCAGTAGACATAGCTAAAGTATTAACTCTTCTGGAGAGATATGGGCTGAAGCTAAACCTAGAAAAATGCGCCTTCGGCGTAACAGGAGGGAAGTTCTAAGGATATCTAGTATTGCAAAGGGGAATAGAGGCCAACCCCAATAAAATAGAGGCGGTACTTCAGCTCAAAGAACCCCAAAGCATCAAGGATGTCTAGTGTCTTAAGGGTAAACTTAACGCACTAGGCTGTTTTATCTCTTGCGCAGCATGCTGATGCATTCCATTCGACAAAGCTCTAAAAATGAAGAAGTTCATATGGGGGGAGGGCTACGTTACTTCCCTTGCCGAGATCAAAACCTTTCTGGTCTCTCCACCTTTGCTAAGCTAGCCCATCGCTAGTATGCCCCTATATCTCTATCTCACCACCTTGGAGGAGATAGTGGGAATGGTCCTCATCAGAGAGGAGCGAGCGGATCAATTCCTTGTCTATTGCGGTAGCTGTGTTCTGAAAGGCACCGAAGTAAAATATGGCCGAATGGAGAAGTTGACATTCACCCTGGCGGTGTCTTCTCAAAAATGGTGCCACTACTTCCAAGCCCACACAATCATAGTACGAACTGACCTACCGCTTAAGAAAGCTCTTCAGGGACCCGAATCCTCAAGGTGCCTTGCCGAATGGTCCCTTAAGCAAGGATGGCATTGAAGGCACATGCATTAGCCGATTTCATCCAAGAAGCTCCACTACAGAAAGAGCTACCTGAGGCGGTGTGGTGCATGTTCATCGATGGTAGCTCGAATAGCGCGGTAGCAGGTATTGGAGTTTACATTCAAGGCCCAAAGGGGATAGTGATATGGCAGGCCACTAGGCTGGAGTTCAAGGCCTCCAATAATGCAGCGGAATACGAGGCATTGATCTTTGGGTTAGAGATTATCAAAGCTATCAAACCCAATAACATTACCATATTCACCGACTCTAGGCTGGTGGTCAAGTAATTCGGTGGAGAATATAAAGCTAAAAGCGAGACCATGAGGCACTACCTAGCTTGTATTGCCTCCCTCATTAAAGAAATACACCGAGAGGGTACCGAAATGTCAATAAAGTAGATCCCCAGAGTGTTAAACGCTGAGGCTTATAGATTGGCAAAAGGAGCATCAAGTGAGGAATAGGAGATCTTACTCCCATGTGCTCTATTTCATATTAATTCCCTAAGCGTGCCAACAATCTAAGTGCTGCAATCTGAAACAGAGGATGAATGGTTTACCCCCATTAGCAAATACTTGGAACACAACGAGCTACCGACGGATGCATGTATGACTCAAAAGGAAGTAAGAAAATCTTTTCGCTACGCATTGATCAGTGGATAGTTGTACCGGAAATCCATCAGCCACCCATGGCTGAAATGTGTAGGCCGTGTCAACGCCGATTATATACTATGCGAGGTTTACAAAGGTCTTTATGATGCACATGAAAAGAAAGACGCGATGGTCCGGCGAACCAAGCTGCAAGGCTTCTATTGGCCAACTATGGAGTTAGAAGCTAAGAAACTGGTACAATCTTGCAAAGCTTACCAAGCCTTCGCCAAAACATCATCAACACCGACCGAGCTGAGATCCTTAATTCAGGCCACATGGCCCTTTGCCCTCTGGGCCGTCTATCTAGTAGGACCCTTTCCGAGAGCGAAATAGCAGAAGCGCTGGATCATCGTGGCTGTTGATCACTTCACGAAGTGGGTCGAGGCCGAGCCCTTATCAGCCATCACACCGAAACAAGTCACTTCTCTCTTTACCAAGAACATAATGTCGCGCTTTGGCATCCCCCATACCGTTATTATGGACAATGGAACATAGTTCAACTACCATGCGTTCAAATGTTTCTGTTAGCGGCTAAAGATGCAACTCCGCTTCTCCAGCGTTTCCCATCCTCAGACAAATGGCATGACGGAGGTAACTAATCAAACCATCTTGGAGGGAATCAAAATGAGAGTCCAGGAGCATGGTTCGGCGTGGTTAGAGGAGCTGAACAATGTCCTTTGGTCCTACAAAACCACCCCTCGAATGGTGACTGGTGAAACACCTTTCCTTATCACCTATGGAATAGAGGCGGTGGTTCCTATTAACATCGGTGCACCCAGTGCGAGGGTAGCAAACTACATCGAAGGAGCTTCAAATGATAATTTGCTATGGAACAACTTGGATTCGTTGGAGGAAAGCGAGAGCAAGACCTCATACGCATGATGGAATACAAACGGCACATCATCCTCATACGTGATAAGAAGATTAAACCTCTAACATTCCAAGAGGGCGAGCTAGTCCTCCGCAACATGAAGGACTCACAAGCAAGGGAAGGGCGAGGAAAGCTCGGAGTTAAGTGGGAATGACCGTTTAAAGTGACAAAACGAATAGGAGGTAGCGCCTACAAGTTATCCACCATTCAGGGAAAAGTTCTACCCCGTACATGGAACGCAGCATCCCTTCAAAAATTTTACCTCGGAGCCTGACAAGTAATGTTTTGTATATATATTCATAAATTATGTTTTGTAAACTTCCAGGGAAATCAAAATACAACATTTCACAAATCTCTTATATCAAATGAGCAGACAACCAAACTTAACAACCCGCAAGGTCAAATCAATGAGATCACCTCGGTGCTATCACGCATTAGGATTAATGCAAGTTAAACAGCTCGCAGGGTTACATCAATGAGATCCCCTCGGTGCTATCACACTTTGAAATTAAAGCAAGTTAAACAGTCCGCACGGTCATATCAACGAGATCCCCTCAGTGCTTTCACGCATTGGAATTAATGCAAGTTAAATAGCCTGCAGGGTCAGATCAATGAGATCCCCTCGGCGCTATCACGCTTTGGAATTAAAGCAAGTCAAACAGCCCGCAGGCTCAGATCAACGAGATCCCCTCGGGCGCTATCACGCGTTAGAATTGATGCAAGTTAAACAGCCCACAGGGTCAGATCAACGAAGATCCCCTCGGCGCTATCACACTTTGGAATTAAAGAAAATAAAAATAGCCCGTAAGGTCAGATCAGCGAGTTCACCTCAGCGCTATCACACTTCAAAATTTAATGCAAGCTAAATTAAAACAAGCCCAAGGGCCCTGCTGAACAGCATACAACTCAATTATTTCAGCATATGATAGAAAAGTTATGGAAATTTTGCTCTTTCGACGGTCAATCCAAATAAAAGAGCCAACTTCTTATCTCTACTATCAAAGGGCAACAAACAAGCAAATTCAGCACAAACTACATTATCAGCAACTTAATAACATAGCCCATCGACAAGCGAAGCAAATATAAGCATGAAGAAATTCCATTGATATAAATTATAAGCTCACCAAGCCGAGCTTAATAGCCATAGAAGTTCAACATTTAACAAACGAAGAATTACAAAGCAAAAACAGGTGAAGAGGTATGCTAGAGGCTGTCAAGATTGGACCTCCTCTTCATCTGTCACCACAGAAGAGACGTTGGAATAAGAAGGCTCTGGTGCAAGAGGACTGAAAAGGCGTTCATCTTCTTCCCAATGGCCAAAGGGCTCATCCGATGGAGCTAGCTAGGCAAGATTATCAATATTAGCCCTAGGGAACTTATCGCGTACCGCACGAAGAAAGGCGGTGCGATAGCTGAGGTGATCCTCTCACCAATCCTCACGGGTCTGCTTTACCTTCAGCTTGTACTTAGCCTTATGGAGTTCATGCTTATCCTGAAGGTCCCGCAACACCTCTGCATTCCCCTCGGTAATGGTCCTCCAATAGTCCAGGCCCTTCTCCACGTTTTCTAGCTCCTTCAGAGCCTCAACCTTCTCCTCCCTCTCCTTCCCCGCCACGGCTCCGGCTTCCTTTGCCAATGCCTTTAGCCCTTTCTCCTCAGCCTCCGTGGTAGATTTAACTTTGGCTAATGCCAGCTCATGCTTCTCTTCCAATCCTCGCATTGTGTTGATCAGCTCCTTCCTCTTACCCTTAGAATATTCCAAGTCCGCAACAGCTTGAGTCAGCTCTACGACCTGTTTCTTGCCTGTCTCCCCCAATTTTCAAGTAGTCTCCTCCAGCTCAATGAGAGTGTCATGCTCTTGTTTTACCTCCTTCAGCCACTTAGCATTGCCTTGGGAAGCGGCATAGGCAGTCTCCACCTGATGCTGTGCCTCAACTAGCGCCTTCGCCACCCGATGAGCAGCAGAAAAAGCCTTCAAAGCAAGAGCAGGGATAAATTAGACAACAAAATCAATAGCAAGATTAAGTAACACACATATATGTCCAGCGAACCAATACCCAAACTCCTAATTAAGGAAATACTTACCAGTAAAGCTTGCTGCTCAACATAGGCCCCCAACTCGGCAGGGCCCATGGTGCTGAAACACGCATCTTCGCTAGAGAGCTCAGTGTAGCACCCCAACTCTCCCAAAACCTTCGGTTTCAGCAGTGGCACGTTTTCCCCATGGACCTTCCGCCACAGCTACAAAGAAACCGAGCAAAATTCAGCAAACAGCATAAACAGAGAAACAAAAAGGGTAAATGTTAGTCATCAAACATACTAGTGGAGGATCATATTTGTCCCATTGGACCTGCTCCTCCTCCGTTAGCAGAGATTTCCCTTTGGAGGACCTCCCTCCAACTTCACCATCATTACGGGGATGCTTTTATCCCCTCTCCCGAATTCCCACACCCTTCATGGAAGTGGCAGGAGTTTTCCCCCTGGGAGGAGGCTCCCTGGGGCTGGCTCTAGGCGGAGTGGTCTCTATGACCACAACTTCCTCAGCCACCCCGATGGCCTCTTGTTGAACAACAAGAGGATCTAAAATCCCCTGCTCAAGAAGTTGCTAAGCCCAGCCCCTAGCAGCAATTTCCACTTTCGACGTCCCCTCTACCGTCGTTGTAGACGTAGCACCAACAATCGCAACCCCAGCCCCCCTCCCCGCTACCGGTGAGGCAACCTCAGCCGCCTGCATCCTCACTGCTACCACTGCAGGAACAATTTTGGGTTTTTATTTAGTACGAGCCATTTCTACAAATAAAAAGAAAAGCAATAATCAGTTTTTTGAAATCTCACCACCCTCAGCAGTCAAATCGGTATAAGTGATGACCCCTTGATCCATCCAACAGAAAAGGCCATTGGGTTGCCCAAGAAAATACTCTACCACATGCCAATGGATGCCAGGTCGAATTTGATGAATAATTTCTACCTCTCAGTGCTGTAACGGGCTTAAATCCTTGGCTTGCCACCAATTATAGGGATCCTCAGGGTTGCGGTTCCAACGAGTATGGAAAGGGAACTTCCCATCCCTCAACGGATTCGGAGCACCCCTCTCTACTTGGTTAGGAGATGGGAATATCCAAAACCACTTTTCTTTAAAATCCCTTACATGGGATTGCTTCTCCACCGATTTCGGTGTTGTTTCCCTCGTGCTCCCCCAAAACATGAAAGCTTCTACGTTCATCGTGCGAGGCTTAAAGAAAAGGTGGAACACATATCGCGAGAGGATAAAGCTCAGGTCGTGGCACATTCGCACTAGGATAGCTAAGATAATCCAAGTGTTGGGATGTAATTGTCCAAGGTACAGGCCAAATTCGCGAAGCACATCTACCACACCAGCATCTAGGGGGAAGCGGAATCCCCAGCGCACTTGCTGGCAAAGCATAAGCACTAAGTCCTCCCTGGGGGGATTCCACATCACTTCCCCCTTCTTTAGTGCCTTCCCCAAAACACCGCGTGAAGCCCCCACCAATAGCTGAAAAATTTCGCTAGCCTCTTTCTTCTTAATGGTGGTGGGTGTTTGGCAGTTCGCCCCCTTGGCAGGGAAAGGAGAGGAAGACTCCCCCGCCACAACCTGGCGGTACGGGACAAAACCCGAACCGGCCCCCATCACCTGCACCTCAGCGGTGACCTCGGGGCCCCTCAAGGATGGCACCGCTGTAGCGGGATAAGGATCACGCTCCTCCGCCGGTTGCCGGTGACCGGCATGGTGGACTAAGGTACCGGAATTAGAAGAACTAGAACACATTCTACTATATATAATAAGAAAGAAAGAAGGGTTATGTGAGCGGGCGACACTGAGCGGTGGGCCGAGAGCGAGCGGATTCATAGGAGTAGTCCACCGGGGTGTTTTGAAATAAAAGAGAAAAAAAAGCACCAGGTCGGGGACCCGGGAAAAAGGTTGAAAGAGAAAAAGGTGAAAAACGTTTAAGATCGGTTCAAACCCGAATCCACCGTCTCTTAGTGTGGAGTCGCCACCTGGATTAGCTCTTTCCAGGAATTGGGGGATGCAACCGCCCGCTAACCTATTAATTACATTTCCCAAAAATTGAAATTGCGATACAAAAGGAAAATTAAGATCCTAAACATACATCTAATCCTAATCTACCTGCATCCACAAAGGTTAGCACAAGGGATAACAAATATGTTCGATTTTGGTTTAGCGAGGCCCGTGTGGCCTAAAAAAAATCAATCGCGATATTGTGTTTGTTGTTTAAATAAAAATCGTTCATTTTATTAGCATATTGGTTGCTTATTTTAATTAATGAAATTGCTCGCGTGGTGAAAAGTGCAGTCTGTTATCCGGGAAAATATTTTATTCCCTTCGTGGGGGTGTTCTAACATACATCTCCTTATAATAAAGAAAAAGATGAAGAAGAATTACAACAATTGAAATAAAAATAAAAATAATTAAAATTCTAGGTTCATAGATGAAATCAAAAGAAGAAATCAAACACTGAAAGCACGAGATTTCCAGTTCTAGGAACTCAGAGGCTTACCCTTACTTAACGAATCCACGTCAAAGAATCCGATTGGTCCTTGAGAAATCCTCCCCGTCCTTTAAGTTTAGGTAAAAAAGTTGTAGTAGAAAGTCCGAAAATTGTTCGTTTTATTCTTGAAAGCAAAGGTCATTCTAAAGCTATGTTTTTTATCTGATAATTTCGGGACCCGAATTATTGAGAATGATCCTACTATTTATAGGAAAATCTTGAAAAATCCAAAAAAGGTAAGATTTTTCGGTAAGGGGTGTCTCCGGAAAAAAAACTTCGGTGAGGCCCCTTGCGGCAGCTTTGGCGAGGTTGCCTCACCAAGCCCCTTGGCGAGGCTTGCCTCGCCGAGCCCCTTTCCATCATGTTTTAATTTTCCATCATGTTTTAATTTTTTTTTTAATTTTTGAATTTTTTTTATTTTTTTGTTAATTATTATTTTTTATTAATTTTCCGAATTAAGTAATTTTATTGGAAACGTCCTTTTCGAATTTAAAGTCGAGGAGAATTCTCATTCGGATGCATCAGGATACTCAAAAATTGTGTGATTGAAGGATAAAATCCCGGAAAAGCAGTCATCATCGAACGCGCGAGCTGGTACAAAATCCCGTGCTCACAACGATGCTAGCACGAATAGAAACCGAGTTCCATGATACTAAAAGTCCTTCTGATAATCCTTGTGATGGAACTAGGAGATGGTTGAAATTATTATGTCCCCAAAATGATTTAACAGCCATTTCTGAAATCAGCGACGTCTTCGTCTCAAAAAGTGCAAAAAAGTGAATATTGTGTTTACGAATAGCCGCAAACACGAAGTCTTCCTTGGCTTTATTATGTAACCCGCCTCTACAATTCCAACAAAGAAAGTTTAACAACATAATAATTATTAAGAACCCTGAGAAAAACAAGGACTTAGGGGGAAGTAATTGCATCCATGGAATTAAGGATAATGTCCTTATGTCTCTCCTTGAATAATCCAAATTTCGAACCAACTCAAATGACAAAGAATTATTCTCAATAGGCTTGTTATGGGAGAGGAGAATAACATGATTCATGTTACAGATGTCCGGTTTCGAGGAAGAGGATTGAATTGGTTGTGTTTCTGCCACAACATCAAAGCTACTACTCGGGGCTGCGTGTGGTTGAGAGGGTTGCTGAACTGGTTCAGTAGTAGGGGACTGAACATAGTGCTAAACTGACTTAGAAACACAGGACCGAAGCTGACGCAGTGGCTCGGAAGTCTGCTGGAATTGTCTAGCAATGGTAGGGTTAGGTGATTGTGGCTCAGTGGTTGGGTAACTCCAACAATTAGAGGGGGAGGGGGTTGCATTATCAATGTGCTTAGCAGGCGACGAACCATCACTGTTGGAGTCAATCGAGGAGCGATGTGAACAATTAGAGCAAGCTACCGCTTGACGAAATTTTACTAAGAATGGGAAGCACCGATTACCACACCATAGATTAAACAATCGATCACAATAATCCATTGGGGCCAAGATAAAACAAGAGATGACATCAAGCCTACCCGGAGAAGAGAAGTCAAAATCAATATGAACCAATTTTCCCAATACCACACAAATGGTGACTCAAATCCCATATGACCATTCCTAATGGTAACCCCAAAAAATCTGCATAAATTAAACATTCATTCAGTGCAAAGTGTTCATCCAATCTCTCTACATAAAATATCATGTCATTAAGGTAGCGCCAATCGCTAGCAACAAATGCAGTTAACGCATTAAGAGAGTAAAATGCGAATAGAACCTGGTTACCTCCTAGGGGTGCAACACTAATAGCTGTAAAATTTCTATCTTTAACAATCTCCGGAAGGCATGGGATTATGGCCAAATCCCTTACCTTAGCCATTCACGCATGCTTGATTCACGAAGGGGATTCAAAGGAGCTGTCCACCATTATGTCTACGATAGGTTTTGAGGGACAAATAATAGAAGCATAAGAGCGAGAATCTCTTGGCGACTCTCGGAATATGGGGACTAGTTACGGTCTTAAAACTGTCTAAGTACGAGGAGAAGCCATCGAGGACGTCCATTTGTGATCATATTTAGCTTGGAAGATACGAAGATGAATCACACAGATGGAAATGACGTTCAAATGGTATATAGCCTCATGAAGGGGAATTGATCCATTTATGGTTATGAATTCGGAGTTGAGGTTCCTTGCGTTTAGGTACGTAAACCATGCCATGAAAGCTATATTTAGAAAAAACCGATTGCATGGTAGCAGCACCATGAGAGTTAGGGAAGTTCTCAAAGTAGATTTTGGCCGGGTTTAGGTGGAGCGTTGGTTGTTTCTTCGAGTGTGGGATTGGTCGGGGATTGGCTTTGGCTTTGGTGATCGGCAGAGGGTGGCTGGGTAGTTGACAGCGGAGGCTGACGGTGACGAGCTTAGGAATCACCATTAGGGTTTGTATTCTATTACTCCTAGAGACAAGTAATCTTAGGCGGCTAGGGTTTTCATTTTAGGGTAAAAACTTTGATCCCTATATATTTCAGAAGGAGTTGCGAAGCCATCTGGTTAAACTAAAAATAAATCTTCAAGAGATATGACTGCTTTAAGAACTTGATGAAATGATGACTAATTGTTTCTTCAGACCAACGAAAATAAAACTCATATTTCAGTTACGACCATCACTTGCTAAGATATGAAGAAATTTTGCTACTTTCTCTTCAACAACACTATATTGATTATCCCTCAAAAGCCCCTTCTTGAAGAATTGAGACAAATTATCGGAAAGTGTGAGGATCCATTCATAAGAGACTACATGAATGTGCATTTGTTTCTAAAGCTCTCATGAACGTACGTACGTACTTCTTCTCTCAGACTTCTATCTATAGAGTTTGAGTGTGCTTTATATTGAATAAATCGGGATAAAAATAATAAATAGCTCGCATAGGCTATCAACCCAAGAATAGCATTTGTATCAATATTAGTCATTATGCCTACAAATAATTAAAAAAAAATTATATCACAAGAGATTGTAATGTACCTAACTTGCATAAACTATTCTTAGAAAGTCATACTATCCTGCATCAACTGTATGCATCTCAAGGGCTGCATCAAGTTCAACCCAGAATTCAATCCAGAATTTTATACCAAAGAACAAAAAAAGAACAAAAAAAATACTAATTAAATGGAACTGACATTCCATTCATAATTTTTTTTAAAAATTATCAGTCAATGATTCAATCATTACAGGTCAGATGAGCACTCAAAATCTTGTTAAAAAAGGATGAGCTCAGTAATAGCAACAACCACATGTAAAAAATATAATCAAATTAGGTACTCCCTGCATTTCAAAATAACTATCACTTTTAGGTTCTTTATCAATACTAAGACAACATTAATTAAAGCAATAAAAATACTTATTTACCCCTATGACTTTTGTTAATTTAAAGTTGATTGGATACTTTATTCCTTTTATCATTTCCATTGTGCATTAAATAAGGGTAAAATGGATAAATTTTTTAAAAACGTGCATTGGAATCCTAAAGCGATAATTATTTTGAAATTATTCTAAAGTCTTAAAGTCTAGTTATTTTGAAGTAGAGAGAGTAATTGATTAACAAGTAAATAGCCAAATGACAACCAGATGGACCCAAGTTTTAGAATAAAAAATAAGATAATACTAGATAGGCATTGGCATGGTGGATTCAGATTATGCGACATTAAATTAATAATTAAGTTCTTGTTAGGCATGAATAGAGAGATAGGATTTGTGAAAAAAATGCAAAACTAGTCCGGCGGGTTGCAAAACTAATGCACAGATTAACTTCGAACCGATTATAAAGCCAATGTGTTTATTTTCTAAAGACTATCAAACTAGCAGAAAATGTAGTTCACCAAATCCACACATAAACCATATGTAGAACCTTAAACTATTACAAAACCCTGTAGAATTCAAGTATCTAAGTCGGACCAATGCCAACAGAACAGTCGTTCAAAGACCATAACAGCCTAAATTGTTAAATAGACTGACATTTAATGGAAAAAATGAATAACTGATATACCAAAAAGTATGTAGTGTAAGGCAATTAACAAGCTTGAGATTGGCTTATTGTAAGAAATATATGTGTTTCTGTTATTACTTAATACAAGTGAGCGACATCCTTATAAAATTGGAGGTTACCTTTCTCAAGCATTTATCCATTTCAGACAGGAGGAAATGTTTGAAAGCATTAAGACCAAAACAAAAGACTGAAATACCCAATGTCACATTTTTTTCATGTAGTACTTGTAATTGATGACACCCATTTATTAATGTTTTGAATTTGAATGCCAGGCTTTTTATTTGGTTGTTTAATTACGCTATTGATAGCCGTTATTTTGAAAGTAAAATAAAATAAAGGGAGAACATGGACCTATAAAAAAATCATAGACCTACATTATCCTAATCAATTACTCCCTCTTGTTACTAATATTTGTAATTTTAAATTTTTCATCAAAACCAATAAAATATTTAATGCACTGTAAAATGATTATTTTATCTCTTTTAATTTATAATAAAATTATCTTTCTGGTTAATTACCAACTTATAAATTAATCTACACTTAATCTCTTTCCAAATTAATGCAATGATATATTAAGAAAATCTTTTTGAAAAATGCATTGATATTTTAAAATAACAAGTATTAGGAACCAAAATAAAAGTCTAAAATGATAAATATTAGGAACCGGAGGAGTAGTACATTATCCCACTTTACAGGAAAAAAAAAAAAAAAAAAAATCATGGACGTACATTAATCACTATCCAATTGATTAATGCAATTATTCGAACTATTCTAGTTTGATTGCATTGCAGCTTGTTTGCATGCATTGTCCTTCATATGCTTACTTACGTAGCAAATACCTACTTCTGGAGGCAATATAAGGTCAATTATCCATTTATATTCAATTTCAAGCAAGGTGCAGAACTAGACCATAAGCAAGTTTTCCTAATGAGTAATGGTCTAGCCGTGCTTGCTCTAGCTAGTTTCCTGGAAAATTTACACCAACCACCCATTTCAGGTGCAAAGATATACTTCACAAGAATAACATAGAAATTTAGAAACAAAGGTAATTTCAATATACATATATATAAATGGCTTATATACATGTTGTGAGAAGATGTAATGGACCTAGAAGAAACTTGTAAACCCTTAAAAGTAGGTGAGCTTGTAATTAGATGAAGGGGGAAATGATAATAGTATGAAATCGGGAAAGTATAGACCAAGTGACGGAGGTCAACAGTCGGATTTCTGTGATGGAGGTTGGTGATCGGATTTCAAGTGATGTTAGTGACGACGGCCGGTGACATAGTTCAAGTAATGTTGACAACTTGTGGATCGCGAGATGGAGGAAGGGGCTATATTCGTGAAATCTAGAGATGGTGCGGTTAGATAAAAAAGAAAGAGAATTATTATAAAAGTATTGTTAAGAAGGCCTAACCCAAATGAATTTTTATGAAATCTTGCAGTTTTTTAAATGATTTGTGTTAAACCCAAGTTAATAGTACTTCACAGTACTTAAAACATAAAATGACACACGTGCTTTTAACTCTGTCTATGAGTGATAGAATATTCATTTGATGCTTTTAAGGAGAAAAAGCGCTGACATTAAAGAAGATATTCATCTGGTCCTCACAATGAAAAAGGTGTCAGTATAGAATGTTGGAGATTCCTCGCTAACGTCCAATGCAAAAGGTATCTTTTGACATTTGCCATTTGTCGGTGTCTCTGCGCAACTTTGCAACTTCAATAATTAGACAAATCTCAAGCCTCCAAGTTGCATCTCGTGCGCCTCTCTATCAGAATGGAATTGCTTGAAGTAAATGAGTTTTTGACAAATCAAGATTAACAGATTGATCTCATGCCTCAAAGTGTAAATTCTCTATCTCTAAATGTCCTGGAATTTGTTTCAAATGGACAAATTAAAGCTGTGAAGAGAAGAGAAATTGAAGATCAAGTCAGGATGAAAAGTTTGCAACGGCTACTTCCAAGACCTTCAATTATAAATAGAAGACTGAAGCAGACGTTCAAACTTCCTAAATCACCTCAAATTTCTTAAGAGCTGAAATATTGTCAAAATATTCCCAACATTCAGAAATTCCAACTCAGGCTTTCTAAAGAAAACGCAAATCATTCTATATGTTTGTAATAGAGAGAAATTATGTTTAACATTGTAAAAGGATTCAATGTATTCTATAAGTTGAAATCCTTAGTTTACATACTTTTAAATTAAATCTGAGTGATAGTTTGGGAAGGGTACCTAAAATGTAAATTGAGTGGTCGTTAGAAAGAAAGGTACATTCTGTAATCGCTTCTATCCGTTGTAAAGGTTTCTTCGCCTAAGGAAGGAAAGAAACACTAGTGAATTAAAGCTTGGAAAGGAATCCGAGGACTAGAGGTAGGCTCTAGGCCGAACCAAGATAAAATCTCAAGTGTTGAAGTTCTTATCCTTTGTCATCCTCTTTATAGTGTCTTAGCTCATTCATCATTCTCTCCGTTTTATAAGTTCTACCTGAAAAACCAATCTAAGCTGAGTAGACTACTCCTCACAGATTGAAGATAAACTAGTTCAGCGAAGCTGAGTAGTATATAGTTTTTAGACTAGTGCATAAAATCAGTTACTTAGCATGCATCTAAAATTTAACTTAGAAAGAATTTTATAAATCATAAAAGGAACCAAGAAAACACATTCACACTCCCTCTGCTCAATTATTTAAGCTATCTCGTAGTGGTATCAGAGCAAGTGCTCAGCTTCCAGACTCATTGTCTAAGAGTTAAAGATCCAAATGGCTTATAATAACTATAGTTCCGGCTTAGGGTAGACAACACTCCTTAAAGAAGGAATGTCGATAACCAAGCATCCACTCTTTTATGGTCAATACTACACATTTTGGAAAAATTGCTTGAAAAATTTTATTTAGTCCCAAAGCATGCAAGCATGGCTAGCAATAGAGTTAGGACCCCGTATTCCCATAATTGTGCAAAATGGGGAGCGTGCCCCAGTTGATCTAGAAGACTATGTGATGTTGACCTAAGGCTTCTCAAAGAGAATACGACAACCATCAATTACTTACATTGTGCACTAGATCTTATAGAGTTTAACAAGGTCTCGGGCTAAGAGATAGTGCAAAAAATCTAGAGGAAGGTGGAGATCACCCATGAGGGGACTGACAAGGTCAAGTAGTCGAAGATCAACCTCATGCTCAAAGAGTAAGAGTTATTCCAGATGGGCTCCAACGAGGGTATTCAATCTATGAAACCGGGTTAATTAATATCAGTAATGATTTAAAGAGATTGGGTAAAGAATTCACCGAAGAGGAAATGGTGAAAAAGATTCTCCGAGTTCTCACTGCTGAGTGGGATGCCAAGAAGAGCGTGATGAAGGAGTCTCATGACCTTTAGACTTATTGCTATAACGAGCTTATATGCACCTTGCTGATTTAGGAAATGTCCCTAAAGAAATATAATGATCATGTCAAAAGCAGTAAGGGCAAGGAGAAATAGGGCAGATCCATTATCTTGAAAGCTAACTCATCAGATGAATCCACTAGTAGTGATTCAGATGAGCATATGATACTTTTGACGAGGTGATTCAAGTGCTTCATGAAGAAGGATGAGAAATTCAACAAGAAGAAGTTTCTCAATGAAATAAAGTCAACTCAGAACCGACGTTGAGCTGAGGAAGAACCCAATAAGGAGCACAACAAAAACATTAAGTGTTTTGGTTGTGGCGAGAAAGGTCATATTCAGTCGTCTTGTCCTAAATCCAAAAAGGACAGATTCAAAAAGAGGTTTGCCAAGAAAAATGAGGCAATTTCTGCCACTTGGAGTGATTCCAAGGAATCTTCATCATCTAATGAAGAAGCTACCGATTTTGACAACCTCTGCTTGATTGCGATCGAGAATGAAAGGGGTGAATGCTCAGCATTTGCTTCCAAGAGCAAATAATCTACTACTGACTCTGAAGTTGAGTGAAACAAAGGGAAAAACCTACAAACTAAGGTACATCCTGAAATCCCTTTATTAATAGAAGAGTTCGCCCAAGTACTATGAGCATGGGATTTTGATCATCACTCGCGAGTTCGATGATGAAGTTGTAATTTATTTTCCTTTGCTAGTCATTCAATTTGACAAGGACTCGGAGGTCCTTGGAAGAAGCATTCCTTGTTTCTTATGAACCCTACACAGACCCCTTAATGTTAGGCCAATTTGGTTTGGCCCAATGATTATACCAACAAGCCAATATCGATGTTGACATTGGTAATATCGGTGTTAGTGTTACCATAGTGACACCGACATTGCCATGTCAGTAGTGACAAGGCCAAGATTGGGCCAAACTAAAGCCCCAAAAGTAAATACCAATACCGATGTGACCAATGTCACTGTTAGCATTGCAATGTCGACACCTATGTCACTGAATCAGCAACAGCAGAATTGCAGAATTTTAGGAATGGTTGAGCTCTTAATCTTCTACGATTCTTGTACCCTTAGTTGACCTTCCTAGCATGCCAAGCACTATAGGGTAGCTAGAGAAGGACCTCTTTCCTTGGATTGGGGGGTGAAAGGTCAAAAGTATATGGTAAATCATGATGAACTTTTATTTGGATTGAATGGAGCTCTCCCACAAAAGGAAAGCTAACATTCAGAAAAAGGGGAGATGAACTCGTGCACAAGAAGTTGGAAAGAGAGCTCCTTTGGTTTTTAAAAGAAAAGTTTATATTTTATAAGTTTTTGGGTTGGTTTTTGGGGTGTATTCTTAACGTTAAGTAAGATTTTCTTTAAAGGAGAGAAATAAGTTCATAGAAAGGGTATGAACTTGGGATTTTTGGGATTCATCTAGGTAATATTGAGGTTTAGATTCACAAAAATTGAGTGGGATTGAAGAGAATAATGTCTCTAGCTCATATTCATGCTTAAAATTATTTTCACCACCTTTGCTAAGTTTTAACTTAATAAAACTTGGTGGAGGAGGCACCAATATAGTCTCAAACTACACTTAAGTCATTACACTTTAAGTTTGTGGAGCAACACTTGCTCCATTCTTGATTTTCCCAAGCTAAACAACCACATCACACAAACTAAAGAAACGAGGAGGGCTTGCCGGAGGAACTTTGAGGATCTTGTAGAAGTGGATTCTCAATTATGGGGTGAGCCTTTGAGTTCCCAGAGTTGTATTTCATGCTTATTTGATATGTTGTTTTGAAAAGTGTTTAAATTCTTGCATTTCTCTACATACATTTTGGAAAAACAAGGCAACACTGACATTAATGTTGCGATGCTAGTGTCTGTGTTGCAATGCTAACACTGACATTGCAATGCAGATGTTAGTGTTACCCCTGTTTTCCAGAATGTAAAATTATCCGTTATTTACCGAGTAGGGGTTAATTAATCGAAAATGACTTGTTCGCGTGTATGTATTGAAACTAGTAGAATAATTACAAGATGGATTAATTTTTTGGATATATTCTAAGGAAATTAATATTCACAATTCCTCCTCACCGAGATAAAATTGTTACCATTCTTAAACTTTCTTGGAATATGCACAAGGGACTAATGACTATGTTCTCAAGCCTAGAACCACTTACGATGTCCACATATTTGTGCATAGTGAAGTTAAATTAGGATACCCCCACGAAGGGAACCCCCCTTTCTTGGATATCCGACCCGAAGAAATTTGCATGTGACATTTTCACTAATAAAACGAGCAACATGTTTTGAATAAAAATGAATCGTTTTTCACAATGGGAATCACGAGCTTTTGTTTGCATTTTTATTTACTTTGCCACATGAGTCTTCCAAATACCTTAATCGAACATACTTGTACATTGGTACATGTTTATGCTATGAAAATATTCCGTGATAACCTTTGTGGATGCAGGTAGAATAGGTTAGATGAATGTTAGGACTTACTTTCCTTCGGGTATCGCATTTCAATAAAAATCATGTATTTGATAGATCACTTATATAATAGGATATGGATGTATTCGTTTACCTAGATCTCATGTATTTTAGGCCATTTGTATTCCCTATCCCCAAATACGTAAATAATCCCCCTAGACTAGGTGCATTTACTTTCCTACTTGTTTACTTTTGCACTTATTTCTCGCTTTCCGTATGCAGCTAAAATATAACTTGAAAATGATTTAAAATGAGATATCACGACATTGGGATATGGTAGAAACTTTCCTAATATGACTTAAATAACGATAAAATAAGTAACTCATTTGGACCCAAATCTCTACACTACGGTATCATTTAGGCTTAATGGATCTAGGCTGTACCGAATTTCTCGGAAGAGCTGATCCGGGTGACGACTCTGTATAACGTATGCTAAAGGTTTAGGCTTTGAGTCTTTGGAATTTATTCCACAACCATAACCACTTTTTCGAAAACCCCATGCACTATCTCATGGGGTCGACGCCTCGGGGCAATCGCATGGGTAGAACGTCATCCGCTCATAGTGGCGACTCTGTTGGGGATTTCTTCATTCTTTTTAAACTTAAAATTTTTGAAGATTTTTTATGAGTTATTGAAAATTCATTATTTAAGTTAACCATTTTCCAAAATGTGGATATCCCACAAAGCATGTGCATTAGACTAATTAGCCATTAAGGTTACGGTGCCCTATTTTACTGAAAAGCTTGTGATCTATCATATAAGTGAGTGGATTACTTTTTGCCATACCGCATGTACTCCCTCGAACCTATTCGGGGAAAGGGAGGAAGTGTATCACAGTGCAACAAGAACCTTCTACATTAGCAACCTATGGACCGAACTCATATAAGGAATCGTAGATACTTCCACTAGGTTTACCAAAACAAAATGCATCACTTCTCATGTAGAAATGAACCTTAATATCCTTACGATGTTAAGATGAGCCAAACCTAGAATTAGAAGCCTACCCCTTATGCATAGGAGATATAAGGTCAGATGAAATATGTTGTGTGCTATGTGTTATGTGTTCATGCCTTCATCATACATCAATGAGAACATCTTTACGTATGCCATCATGCTAACCACAAACTTTTATGTAGACACTCATATGTGCACACACATGTCATTTTCACCCGGTATTGTACTAATACTAACCACCTAGTTTTAGATGATGCACCAAGGCAGCGTCACCTAGGATTAGGACCACAATGAAGAGGTGTCCAAATGATGCCCAAACCTCTGCCCAATTAGGGTAACAAACCCATCACCCCAGGAACCATATGAAGAAGGGTATAACACACTGTTTACCCAATTCCTCGCCACCCCTATGAAGGATACATAGTTGTGAATTTTTGAGACCTGAGCCTATTACTACATGGGTAATACGATGAAATCACCAATACTACCCCATTACCCTACGGGCCTTTTACCATGTAACAAGGCCTGGGCATCACGCTAACACAACCTGTACCTGGAAAGCTGGATGTCACTGTCTATGATTACATTATAATCACCCCAATTTCATGCACAAGCATCAATCATACATCTAACATGCATGATCATATCGTTAGTGCACCACCTCCGCAATCACACACTTATTTTTCAGCCTTACCGGTTAGCAAGCCATCTCCCAACTTCGCCCCGCCTAGCTTTAACTCCCAATAGGCGGGACCCCAGAGTGTTGACGCTCCTAATCTGTTCAACGCAGAGATGAACACCTCAACGGGCCAATACCAGTTAGGTCCTCACTCCATGGGCGTGCCAAACTTTGTTGTTACTTCTGGAGGTGCTACGTTCCCCCATGGAAAATCCCATCGGTAATCCACAACTGTTGCTCATCAATCATGATTTCCTTTCAATATTGAGGGAGTGATACCTCAAAGTCACCCTCCTAGCATGGTAGAACTCTGGCAACAATTCCTGGCCACTTATGAACAATGATCCCCTGTTATCCTCCAAGCTACTACTCGACGCTTCTAGTGGTACATGATAAAGATTGGCTACTATGAGCGGGAGACATTGAGCGGTGGGCCGAGAGTGCGCGGTTTCATAGGCACGGTCCATCGGGGTGTTTGAAAAAAAGGTGCACCAGGTCGGGGACCCGGGAAAAAGGTTGAAAGAGAAAAGTGAAAACGTTTTAGATCAGTTCGAACCCCGAATCCACCATCTCTTAGTGTGGAGTTGCCACCTGGATTAGCTCTTCCCAAGAATTAGAGTCCTGTGAGGCTTAACATCTAGGGGATGGCCCACTAAGACACAGAGATTCGGGTCTGGGATAAGTTGCTTATTTCTCATTGGATCACATTGAATTACATCTACAGAAAACCATGTTCTTTTAATCGTGCATATTCGCACTTAGGTCATTTTTTATTTTTAATGCATGATTCACGTTTTGTAAAATAAACCATCCATAAAGTGGAAAAATAAGCCATCCACAAAGTAGTAAGTAAATGTGGAAAATAAAATTACAAGGTTTTAAAAAATCAGGGGATGCAACCGCCCGCTAACCTATTAATTACATTTCCCAAAAAAAATTGAAATTGCGATACCCAAAGGAAAATTAAAATCCTAAACATACATCTAATCCTAATCTACTTGCATCCACAAAGGTTAGAATAGGGGATAACACGTATGTTCGATTTTTAATTTAGCGAGGCCCGTGTGGCCTCAACAAAAATCAATCGCGATATTGTGTTTGTTATTTAAATAAAATAGTTAATTTTATTAGCACGTTGGTTGCTCATTTTAATTAATGAAATTGCTCACATGGTAAATTGGTGAGGGTTGTTATCCGGGAATTTGTTTTATTCCCTTCGTGGGGGTGTTTTAACATACATCTTCTTTTAATAAAGAAAAATAGATGAAGAAGAATTACAACATTTGAAATAAAATAAAAGTAATTAAAATCCTAGATTCACAGATTGAATCGGAAGAAGAAATTAAACACTGAAAGTACGAGAATTGCAGTTCTAGGAACTTAGAGGCTTACCCTTATTGAATGGATCCACTTCGAAGATGTCCGATCGATCCTTGAGAAATCCTCCTCGTCCTCTAGTTTAGGTGAAAAGGTTGTAGTAAAAGTCCAAAAATGTTTGTTTTAATTCTTGGAAATTAAAGTCTTTCTAAAGCTATTTTTTTATCTGATCATTTTTGGGATCCCGTTAATCGAAAAAGACCCGACTATTTATAGGAAAATCCTGAAAAATCCAAAAATGGAAAATTTTTCTAGCGAGGGGCCTCGTCGGAGAAGATCTTGGGGAGGCTCCTTGCTGTGTCCTTGGCGAGGCCTCGCCAATCTTGGTGAGGCTTGCCTTGCCAAGAGCGTTAGCGAGGCTTGCCTCGCTAATAGTCTTGGCGAGGCCGGCCTCGCTAACGCTCTTGGCGAGCCTTGCCTCGCCAAGTTTGGAGAGGTTCTCGCCAACCAGGCCAGCCCGGGATTCAATCCCCCCGGGTTTCTGTTTTCGAAACCTTTCTTGTATTCTTGTATTTTTTACTTAATATTTTTTAATTTT
>CATIWQ010004584.1:0-16013 GCA_949673415.1 Euphorbia schlechtendalii
TTTCTAAAATGCAGAAGCTTGATCATTAGTAGCTCAATACTAGCTGCATACTAGAAAAATACCAGTTGGACATTTTTTAACTAGTTTGTGCAAATGAAAGCTTAAAAAAATGTCAGTACTAGTTATTTACTAGCCAAATACCAGCATAATACCAGCTACAAACTAGAATTTTTCTAAAATGCAGAAACTTGATTATTAGTTTCTGAATACTAGCTGCATACTAGAAAAATACCAGTTGGACGTTTTTTAACTAGTTTGTGCAAATGAAAGCTTAAAAAATATCAGTACTAGTTGTTTACTAGCCAAATACCAGGAGTATACCAATTACAAACTAGAATTTTTCTAAAATGCAAAAGCTTGATCATTAGTAGCTCAATACTAGCTGCATACTAGAAAAATATCAGTTGGACATTTTTTAACTAGTTTGTTCAAATGAAAGCTTAAAAAATGTCAGTACTAGTTGTTTACTATCCAAATACCAGCATAATACCAGTTACAAACTAGAATTTTTCTAAAATGCAGAAGCTTGATCATTAGTAGCTCAATACTAGCTGCATACTTAAAAAATATCAGTTTGACATTTTTTAACTAGTTTGTGCAAATGAAAGCTTAAAAAAATGTCAGTACTAGTTGTTTACTAGCCAAATACCAGTATAATACCAATTACAAACTAGAATTTTTCTAAAATGTAGAAGCTTGATCATTAGTAACTCAATATTAGCTGCATACTAGAAAAATACTAGTTAGACATTTTTTAACTAGTTTGTGCAAATGGAAGCTTAAAAAAATGTCAGTACTAGTTGTTTACTAGACAAATACTAGCATAATACCAGTTACAAACTAGAATTTTTCTAAAATGCATAATACTAGCATTTTTACTAGCTTTGTACCAGAAGTTCAAAAATGTATTAGAGTTTACCTTCAACAACTGCAACTGCTTTATCAAACTTTATTATACACAACGGATAGCTGTTCATTATAGTGTTATGTAATTTGTATGAGAAGAAAAAATGCAGAAACATATCACTGTTGATTTCCATGGCAGGATCCCCATCTGTAACTTTAAATTCTATCTTCAAATCTTCTATGTTTTCATTTATCTTCACGCTTTCAACTAAGACCTTTTTGAATTCAGAAAAACTAGCAGATTGCGAAATTAAGATGCCAGCAACTTTATAACCAACGAATTTTAAGTTTTTATTCCATGATCCGTAGCAGTGAATTAAAACAGGAATTCGATCCATTCTATAGGTTATAGAAATCAAAATTCAGTTCGCATTGTTTTCAAACCTGTGCTTGTAATTTGAAAATCAAATTTATTGAGCTCAGATACTTACTTGTGAAGATGTGAAGAAATCGCGATTTTATTTAAGAGAAAATAGAGATTTTTGAGATTGAGTGATTGAGATTTGATGATTGCGTTTAGTAGTTGCTTGAGAGAAAACAGAGAATTCGAGTATGAGTTTTTCAGATTTGATAATCGTTTTCAGTATTGGGAAGAAATTATCCTTTATATAGGACGTATAAAGTGTAAAAAGGAATTTTAAGTTTGGCATTGAACGACAGTTTTTAAATAGAAATATAATTTTGAAACCCTTTTAGCATAATTATAAAATTTACCCATAATTATTTGTTTACCTCTTGTTATTAACGAAGGAAGAAACGAAACTGAACTTGGATTCCTTTTCCCTTCGTTACCGCAATCTCCACGTTACTTCCCGTGAATGCCGCAGCTGATTCCTATTCGACCTCCAAAACGAAGTCGTTTTGCTACCTTAATTGCCCAGAATTCATAATCATCATCGTCGTCTTCTTCTTCTTCATCATCTTTCTCAGCTTATTCGTTCACCATTAAAGTTTGTATCTGTATGATATTCAGAAATAAAACCTATGGATTTGACAATTCAAGATCACAGAGCATTGATGGTTAAGCTGAGTAAACTGTCGCCCCTTGTTCTCTTAACCACGATTTTTCTACTCCTACTATGTATCCAAATTACAACCAAAACCCTATACCCGATTGGAATCGGAATTAAATCGGCTAACAATAATAACAAGGACGAAAGGAGCTGTTCTGATTTTGTGGGAGATATTCCAAGGAGGAAAGTGGTGATGTCGATCATGGATTTTGGTGGGGTTGGTGATGGCAACACATCAAATACAGAAACGTTTCGGAAAGCCGTACAACACTTGCAGCGTTTCGGGTATGAAGGTGGGTCCCAACTGAATGTCCCTAAGGGTGTCTGGTTAACTGGAAGCTTTAACCTTACCTCTAATTTTACTTTGTTTCTTGAAGAGGGTGCTGTTATTCTGGCTTCTCAGGTTCTTCATTTCTTTTTTTTCTTTTCACAATATAACTTCTATTTCGATTTATTTCATTTTCATTCGGAATATGAGTGTGATATAGTAGAAGACAAGACTCCAACCTATGAAGTTATAGGTTGTTAACTAGAATAGTCTTTATCACTTACTCGACATTAATAACACATAGACTTTATGGGTAATTGGACTGTACAACCTGCCCAAAATTAGGTTACAAGTGTAATTCAGAAATTTGTTTATGCATAGAAATGGCCTCATGACTCCCAAAACATTGAATTTCAATTTTATCAATTTATATAGTAAATTGTTCTGATATGAATGTGAAGTAGGATGCAAGTGAATGGCCTGTAATAGAGCCATTGCCTTCTTATGGAAGAGGGAGAGAAAGACTAGGAGGAAGACATATTAGCCTTATTCATGGAAATGGGCTTTCCAATGTCATTATTACAGGTACTTGCCATTTCTGTTAACATATTATAAAACTTGCATTTTTCATATTTAATGTAATCAAATCTATCATGCTTCCGGGAAGTAGAGACCACACATGGTTAAACACTGTAAGTGTTATTGAAATCCCTGTTTTCCATCTTTAAATGCAAATGCCTGATAGTTGGTTCAATTATTGGTCTTAAGTATAGTATGCTTGAGATTCTTTTCTTGTAGATATAGATATTGGGTGAATTAGATTCGTTGAATAAAATATGTGTTTGTCTCTTCAAAACAGTGTTTCGTTCTGGAAATCGAACCATTTTAACTGGCTGCTTCATTGGAAATGAATGTGTTTCGATGTGTGTACAAGCTTATTGCAGGACCCTGTGGATTTCACTGAAATAATATAATTCTAAGCATGTAAATTCTGTATTTTAAAGCAGGAAACAAAGGAACGATCGATGGTCAAGGGAAGATATGGTGGGAATTATGGTGGAACAAAACATTAGAACATACAAGAGGGCATCTTGTGGAAATAATGAACTCTCATAATATTCTTATTTCTAACCTCACTTTACGAAATTCTCCTTTCTGGACTATACATCCGGTTTACTGCAGGTACACCTTTCTCCCTCTCACGTTTTCTATTTTCTTTCAGTTCTCGCATCCATATATATTTCACTCATCAAAGCTTCATGAAAACTGATTCGTAAGTGCATTTATCTTTGTTTCAGTAACGTTGTAGTTAAAGACATGACGATTTTGGCCCCCCTCAATGCCCCAAATACTGATGGTATAGACCCAGGTTTGTTTCCCGTCTTTCTTCCCTTGTTGTCTTCCTTTTGAGCTTAAGCAATCAGTGGCGGAGTAGATACAGGGCTGGTGCTCAGGGGTTGTCTATATCATAATTTGCGTTAGGGCCCCGAATTGTGGGGAAGGGCCTGACTAGATATCGTTTTGTTTGGCAGACTCGAGCACCAACGTGTGCATCGAAGACTGTTACATCGAGAGCGGGGATGACCTTGTGGCAGTGAAAAGCGGGTGGGACCAGTACGGCATCACAACGGCTCGGCCAAGCTCAAACATCATAGTGAGGAGAATCTCCGGCACAACCCCGACTTGTTCGGGGGTCGGAATCGGCAGCGAAATGTCCGGTGGGATCGCCAACGTAACGATCGAAGACGTGCATCTATGGGATTCAGCGGCAGGTGTGAGGATCAAAACCGACACTGGAAGAGGAGGATACATTGCAAATATCACTGTGAGGAATATCACAATGGAGAGAGTGAAAGTCCCGATTAGATTCAGTAGAGGCTCCAATGACCACCCAGACGAGGGATGGGATCCAAAAGCCATTCCCGTTGTGAAAGGCGTGAAAATCGCAGACGTGGTTAGTGTGAATTCGACGAAAGCCCCGGTTTTGCTGGGAATTAAGGATGCTCCGTTTGGTGGAATATGCATGAAAAATGTGACGCTGGTTGGTTTGGCATCGACTGCTACATGGCATTGCGAGTTTGTTTCGGGATTTTCGGATAATGTGTTTCCGTTGCCATGCCCCCAGTTGCTGAATCATATCAATTTTTCATCTTGGTGTTCATACTCTTGAAATTTTATTATTTCGGCCCTGAAAATTAATTGAGGGGTATACACACACATATACGAGACAAACCGGTTTTGAAGAATGGCGTTGAATGGAGCTTAGTTTTTATTTTTCTGGTATACTGTACAGATTGGTTTGGAGAGGGTTACTGATTTTTGTTCTTTACATAATAATAATAACAATATTTGTTTGTTTGTTTGTATTTAGTAATTCGTTTTTAAGGTGGGATTTGTCTTTTAATCCAGTAGCTCTAACCAAGGCCAAAAGATACATTAATTAAAACAATAGATTAAAAGAAGAAGATCGAGATTAATTATTCAGGTGAAAAGTGTTGATAATACATAAATGAAAAGATCACCATTTCCAGAAAACATTGGAGCCACACTTGTATTTGTCCTTCCCTTCACACTCCACTTCCAAATCGTCGGAAATGAACGGTACTTTCTGAAACACCAAATACATTTTCTCAATTGACTTACTAATACAAGGCAGTTGCGCTAATTTATTGAAAAAAATATTACAGTAATAAGTTTTTCACCTTTTGCTTGGCAAGATCTTGACAGCCAGTGAAGTTCTCAGGGAATTTGCATGATCCAAACTGAACAGTGAAAGCTCTTGCGAAATTCGCCCCGCTTGTAGCTAATCTCTTCTTGTCATTCAATTCCTACAAAGGGTAGATCAACCAGGGTTTAAATTTTAATAATGTCATAATAAATAAATATAGAAAAACAAGCCAAACCTTGTTAGCTTTGGACTTTTCAAGGTAATCATCAATGACACCAGCATTAGCTGAAGAAGCAGCAACAGAAGTGAAAAGCGTTGCAGCAAGACAAAGCATAGCAGCTCTTCTTCCTTCATTTCCCGAATAATCCGAAACTTGTTGAGCCTGTTGGGCTTTAATAGAAACGGGTTGCGATTTTTGAACAGGAAGAGAAGCTGCACCAGGAATTTGCCCTAATTTAGATCCATTGGCACTGCCTGAGATAGCGTAGTTCCATGCTAAAACACTGGAGTTCATGGCTGCCATTTGTGTTTCTTTTGTTTGATAATTGAGATCAGTGATATGAGATGGAGAATAATATTATGTAGAACTGGTTTTGTTTGAGAGCGATGTGGATCAATGTAATGAATGTTTTGTGGTTGGGATTTAGATAAGGTGAGATTTCCTCATTGCTCATTCGCTATTTGTTAATAGTTTTGGGTGTTGATTGGCGTGTGGTTGGCCCACTTTCAATCCAATTTTGCGCTTCAGGTTTCATTTATTTCTTTGGCATACAATTTTTGAATTTTCATATTATATAAAAATAAATTTATATTTTAGTGCTAATAGAGTCGCTTTTGCCTTAATTTAATTTCTGAAAATCTACCTCCGAAATGATAACAGTAAGTTTAATGTAACCTTTTTTTTCACCATATAGTGTTTTACTTTTATGCATGGGTGTCACCTTTTTCTTCATCAAATCCTTTTTATTTGAGTTAATAAACTTGTCGAAGTTTTACTTTAGTTAATAATCATTTTATCTTGATAGCACAGCGTCACATTTTCCACCCAGTTTTACAGCATCAACTTTTTTCCATCTGAAGTTAATGAAACTATGTACTAAGAGGTTTTGGTGTCAACGTCCAAATTTTCTTAAGGTAATAGTAATATTCTGAAATCAAAATCAAATACATTTTTTGATAACAAAATATGTAGCATAAGCCCATTGGTCCATTCATACGCGGCCCATGAGGATGCAAACCACATGGCACCCACAGAGGAGGCCAAGTGGCAGTCATTAAAGACAGCAAAGTAGCCGTTGTAGCTGTTGCAGGCCATTAAAGAGGGTCTCATTAAGAGCCCAAATGCAACCGATACATTGATAACAACAGTTACCTTAACCCATATAAAAGGTAAAGCTACCAAAGAACATGGTAAGATTGTTGATCACATTTATTATCAACATTCTTACACCCGTGTCTTGAGAGCTAACTTAGGCATTAGAGTGACTACGCCGGACAGCCCGCCCTAGTCCTCTAACGCTGCTGTTATCTTGTAGGTATATCTCTGTTTGGTTCTTGCGACATCAAGTGGTGCGGTGAGCGTGGATCGAACATTTTCCCTTAGTTAAATTCTACAAAAATCCCTCCTTCACATTACATTCTATTTCGACCATGGCAGAGCCGAATCCACATAAAGATCGTATGAAACAAGTTATAGATTCGGATGCGAACCCCGGTATTACACCAGTACAAGCTAATCACAATTCTATGCCTCCACCGGGGTATACCTTAAGGAATGCAAACCTGGGAGAAGGGGAAAATTCTAACAGAGGGTCGGACCAAGCCGACCCCATGATTCCTTAGGGAATGAGATACCATTCGCAGTCATATCGGCGGATCTGGATAAACAATTCGAATTGTGCCAACAAGAGGGTATCCTAGAAGAAACGAGGGTCGTTGCAAACCTCACTAAGCAAAACATGTACACCATGGGAGAGGTGCAAGGTTTGGTCAACCAAATGAACGCTAGGATAGAGAAGATATTGGCATGCCAACGAAGGATCCTTGGCTTTGAAATATGATTGTTTCAAAGTGGATCGAGCAATTCGAGAACACAAGGAACCACCCGCTCTCAAAGCCTTGTTTATAGAAGGAACTCATCGCCACCACGACCATCTCAATACCAAGAAGGAATGACGGAAGTAGTTCCACACTAGGAGAGAGTTGAACGACGGAGGGAGCGATCTCAAAGTCCCATGAACTCCTAAAGGCGGGAGAGGGCGATCCACGTTGATCGGCAAAGAGGGCGGTCACGAAGTTCAATCAATATTCTAAGAGGTGACCGTTACAGAAGAGAAGAACTGATGCACCATCATCGCAATGAAAGGCATTATGTGCTCGAACCTAAGGCAGCCGAACCGTCTATTAGAGTTTATACATCTGAGGAACCGGAGGTTAAAAGTACAAGATACGAGCGACAACCGAGCCCACAAGTTTTAGTCCATTCCTCCGGACCATCAAGAAGGGAGCCTACGAAAGTCCCATCTAGGGATCAAGTTGGAACGACTGTCGAACCAATTTCTAGTGTCGTCCTAGCAATGACGGAAGGAGAGGAGGCATTGTTGAACAAATTCCTCAAGCGAGTCAGAGGAATGTTCGTGGATGTGGGAATTGACCTACAAACACTCAAAGTAGAAGTGCCAGATACACCATTTTCATGGGCGATAATGCAGGAACAGTTCAACAAAAAGTTCCATTACCCTGCACTATCAAAATATAATAGCGAAGGAGATCCGACCCAGCATGTGAAAGCCTTCCGTCAAGGGTTTTCACCATAGAAGCGACCGAATCAATGATGTGCAAGCTATTTCCATCAACCTTGATAGAGTCGGGCCTGTTTTGGTTCGAATTTCTAATGCCAGGATCAATCAACAACTTCAACGGATGGTGAAAGAATTGTAGCTCCTCAAGTAGTGTAAGAACGAGCCATTGGGTGAATATGTTGAAAAATTCCTGAAGACCCTCATGCATATCAAGGGTTGCAATGTGGATGTAGTTGTGGATATCCTCGCCCAAAATACAAGGAGTGTTTATCTTAAGAAGGATTTTTTTACAAAGAGACGGACCTCACTAGTAGGTATGATGAGCAGAGCGCGAGGATGGGTCTCCTATAATATGCATAAACTACAGTTGGGAACCTCGAAAATTACAAATCAATCAGCATAGGCATCAAGAAGCAGGCCTAAACTACAAGTTTACTCAGAATACAGGAATTCAAATCTTCCTAAGGACTTAATTCCTTTGAGAGCCTCAAGAAAGGAGGTTCTTTACTAGGTAGAGAGGCAGGGTCAGCACATTGACTACCCATCAAGGCCGAGAAGACCGGATAAGCCAGGAACATATTGTGACTTTCACAAATGCAAATAATATTACACGAAGGAGTGCAGACATTTGGCCCTTGAGTTAAATAAGCAGGCAATAGAGGGAAAGCTATATCAGTTTCTGGTCAATCAGCCTAGGGAAGATAAAAGAGAAGATTAAGCTCGCAATCACACCTCGGCCCTTAGAGAAGTGAGAGCCCAGGAAGCCCCGCCTAGACGGGGTGTGATTAATGTAATTGTTGGAGGACCAACCAGCAAGAAGAGGAAGACCGAAGGAGGCATTGAAATGATGATTAGTGACTTCTTAGTCAAAAGAGTATTGGTGGACACAAGAAGCTCGGTTAACATTTTAACCCGATCAACTTTCAATGCACTTCAAATCTATCCCAATAAGCTATTCTTAGAAAATAATCCTATTATTGGGTTGGGAGGGTAGCTTATCTCGGTGATCGGCGTGGTAACGTTACCTGTGATCATTGGTGACGAAGGTCCGAAATGGAGATCAAAGGCGGAGTTCTTGATCGTCGATATGCCTTTCGCCTATAATGTCATCTTGGGGGAAACCCTTAATTTGTAACTTTGAGTCTGGCATTTTACTACAACACCTTACTCTTCAAATTCTAACAATGAAGGGAATGGTTATAGAAAAAGGATATCAGAAGATAGCGCAAGAAACATACATTGCCTCATTGAGGGCCGAAGCTCCCATCATGGAGATAGTAGAGAGAGAAAGATCGGAGCCACATGGTCAACTTAAAACATTAATCATTGAGTATGAAAGGAGTTGAATATTGCTAAGGATATTTCTGAAGAAGTTAAATCTAAGTTGACCTTGGTGCTGAATGAATAGAAAGAAAGTTTTACTTGGGAAACCACAGACATGATGGGGGTAGATAGGATAGTGATTGAGAATCACCTAGATGTGGACCTGAACATGTCTCCGGTCAAACAAAAATGGTGCAATCATGGCTTAGAGAAGCAACAAGTGATCTCGGAGGAGATTGCAAGATTAATAAGTATCGATCATATTAGAGAAGTGAAATATCCAGAATGGATAGCTAATGTAGTTTTAGTAAAAAAAAAATTGAACGGCATTATCCTGACCTCAATAAGGTGTACCCAAAAGACAATTATCCTTTACCAAGCATTGACCCCTTAATGGATTCAACCGCATGCTTTGAAGTACTCTCTATGCTGGATGCAAAGGAGAGGTACAATCAAATAGCAATGGCAAAAGAAGATGTTGAAAAAATATCTTTCATAGCGCACGAGGGTATATATTGTTACAACGTCATGCCATTTGGCTTGAAGAATGCTAGAGCAACCAACAAACGATTAGCAAATAAAGTGTTTGAGAACATGATAAGAGACAAGGTCGAGCTATATGTGGATGATATGGTGGTGAAGAGCAGAAGCATCTCAGACCACCCCAAATGATGTTAAAGAGGTGCTGTGTCAACCCAACTAGTTTCAACTTGAAGCTTAACCCGGAGAGATTTGCATTTGGTATCTCGGTAGGGAAATTTCTTAGCTTCTTAGTATCTCAATGAGGGATAGAAGCCAACCTAGACAAGATCAAGGCGATAATGGATATCGCACCAGCAAAGACAGTGAATGATGTACATAAGTTAAATAAGATCAATCCGTTGGGTCGGTTCATTTCCTGCTCGGCCAAATGGTGTTTACCTTTTTACAAAGCTTTTAAGGGTGCTAAAAACTTTAGCTGGATGGATGAATGCATGGTCGCATTTGAAGATCTAAAGAAATTTTTTTCCTCGCCACCACTCTTGAGCCGACCATTACCCGGAGAAACATTATACTTATATGTTAGCACTTCTGAAGAAGATTTAAGAATGGCATTGGTAAGGGAGGAAGGCAGTGAGCAATATCCTATCTATTATTGTAGTAAGGTATTGAAGGATGCCGAGCTGAGGTACCCTAGGATGGAGAAAGCTGCTTATGCGGTTATCACGGTGTCGAAAAAACTGAGACACTATTTCCAGTCATATACCATTATGAGCGGACGACACGAAGCGGTGGGCCGAGAGCATGCGGAATGAGAGGTGTGGTCTACCAGGGTGTTTAAGTGAAAATAAAAATAGTACAAGGTCGGGGAACCAAAAAGTTTAGCTTGAGAAAGCGAAAACATTTTTAGATTGGTCAAACCCAAATCTACCATCTCTTAGAGTAGAGTCACCACCTGGATTAGATCTTCCAGGAATTAAAGTCTTGTGAGGCTTAACGTTCGGGGGATAGCCCACTAAGATACAGAGATTCGGGTTCGAGATAAGTTGCTTATTTCTTATTGGATCACATTATATTACATCTATAGAAAACCGTATTTCTTAATTGTGCATATTCTCACTTATGTCATTTTCGAGTTTATAATGTATGATTTGACGTGTATGTGGTAAGCAGTAAATTCATACATAAAGTAGTAAATAAATGCGAAAAAGTAAAGATTAAAAATTACATAACCTCGGGGGATGCAACAGCCCGCCCAATCTATTAATTACATTTCCCAAAAAATAATTAAAATTGCGATACCCGAAGGAAAATAAAACCTAGGCATACATCTAACCTGCATCCACAAGGGTTAGCACAGGGAAATATCACAACAATTACACATTTTATCGATTTAATTTCGGCGAGGCCCGTGTGGCCTAATTAAAATAAACGACGATTAAAAATTCTTATTTAGAAATAAAATGATTCATTTTATTTACAAATATGTTGGTCACTTTTTATTAGTAAAAATGACCGCATGGCAAAGTGTGAGGCCCGTTATACGAGAATAAATTATCCCCTTCGTTGGGGGAGTTCTAACTCGAATTTTCATTAATAGAAAAGAAGGAGAACAAATGTTACATTGATATTTACATAAAAGAATAAATCAAAATTATTCCTATGTCATCATTTAGAATACATAGAAACATCAAAAGAAACACGAGATAATAACTCTAGGAACTCAGAGGCTTACCCTTTCGGCGTGAATCCACTTCGGCTTATCCGTATAATCCCTGGGAGCATTCCTCGTTCATTTTTTAGTTGGTTTTTGTGTGGAAAATAAATGTTTATTTATCCAAAAGATAATCAGACTTAGGCACTAAATTTGTTTTAGGACCAAGAATATATGAGGATTTTTGTGAAAAAATGGAAAAAAATGATTTGAAAATAATAAAATTCGGGATCCAAATATGTTTTGGATCTGAATATAATCAAAGAAACTTTAAAAGAAATGTAGAAAAAGTCAGAATTATTTCTCTAGAAAAATATTGTTTTTTGTAAAAATTTCTCCGTCGTTGTCGAGAGAAAACTATTTTGTTTTTGTGAATTATTTCGGTCCTTAAACAATGAAAATTCCCTTGATATTTATAGGGGAATTTTCCCAAAAACAATTCGGGATCTGAAAAAAGTTCTAGCTAGGCTAGCCTTGCTAGAGTTCTGGTGAGGCCGGGTTCTCGCCTCGTCGCAATTCACGGGCGAGGTCGAATATCCTGATTTTTTCTATTTTTTATTTTTATTAATTAAATTTTTTTATGAATATTAAAAATATTTTCTATTAGTTAAAAAAATATTAATTAATTTTTACTAAAGTCTAATTTTTCCAAGTTCTTAAAAAAATAATTTAAGTCATTAAAATAAATTAGTGACGAGGAGCACTCCCATTTGAAGATCTCTAGATAACCGAACACTGTGTGATTTAAGGATAAAAATCCCAAAAAGCCGATATCATCAAACGCGCGAGCTGGTACAAAATTCCGTGTTCACAACTGCCCCTCGTGTGATCATTGCTTGTTGTGTAACCACTATGATCACACAAAATGGAGTGGAGGGATTGAGAATATAACTGACCGATGCGACTGGTGATTTCATTGTACTCGATCGGTGATGACATGAGCCTTCCTTTCTTGCGCCGTGTCCTTGTTTGCCACTTTTCTATTGATAATATAAAAGTTCTAAAAATGAACATGTGTTGTCAATACCGCTTATCAAATAGAAAAATGATGATAACTGCAAGTATAAAGTTGCGATGTAGGTTTAAAAGATATCGATCCCACAGGGAAGGAATTCGGTTCTAAGGATCAACTAGAGTTACGGAACAAAAGAAAATAAAACAAGTTAAGGGTTTTGAATGGTAGATTGATGAATGGACAGATGGATGAACAAATTAGAGAAGATGCAAAGCATATAGATGTTCCCTAAGAACAAGTATAGTGGAGTAAAATATGCAAAATAATCAAGAATGTTTTATGCACTAGAAAACTTCAACAAACTATAGTACGAAAGATTAGAGTTTTAGGAAAGAAGGATTAGAATGAAAAATGAGTAAATATAGGTATGAAAGATTAGAGAATCTAACTATGTAGATTTTACCTACGAAATAAGGATAGCAGAGAAAGCATGCAAGTTCAACAAAGATGTCATGATTCACTAAACTAATCTACAGACTCGGTTCTAAATACTCAGATGTTCAATTATTCACCGTAGAGCAACACATGAAATGTCTTTTCTAAATCTAGCGTAAAAGAATTAAGACTATCATATAAACCTGGACAACATCAATACTATGCTTAGTATGGATCGCTCTCACATAACCACATTTAGCAAGTTACCATTCCAAAAATGTTGGCTCACTAAACAACATTATATCACAGATCCAGTGATTATACACGATATTGTTAACCCCGAAACTACTCTTAAAATTAACTCCAACGCATATAACTTGATTAACATAAAAGAATTAGCACGAAATACTCATTATGACACATAGACATATCATAAACTTCAAAATAGAAAGTATAAGTAGAAAGCAAAGAAAAGTATTAAGGTATGCAAGCGAAAGCTAAAGTTGATCAAACCGTATCCACTCTTTAATGGGAGTCGTCAATTCCCGCAATTTCTTCGTCTGCTTTGAATTCGGTCTCGGCCTGTACAGAACCTCTGCTAGGATGCTATTCTTTGCGAATATCGAACAAACAAATATTGAAGAATGAAAACTTTTATTGATAAGTGATTTGCAAGTATACTTATACAATAATAGCTCGAGAATATAGAGAAATCTAGTGATCGAAACAAGGATTCGAATCACTTAAACATTTTCTCGCTTACACTTAAGTATGCAGTGACTCTATCTACACACACACACTATATCTCTCTCTCACTTTTTACATTCTATGCCACACTAATCCACTGCACTTCTTGAATGCACTTAATTGAAGAGGATTGGAGCACTATTTATAGAGTTTGAAGGGTTGCGTCTATCCAAATGAAGGGTTGTGTCCATTGGTGAAAGATTACATCTCTCCATTGTGATTAGTTGAGAAGGTTTGATATAATCCATAATGGATAAGCACATATTCATGATTGGTTGACACTTGATAGTTGTCTATTCGTTGGTAGTTGGTGGTGGTTGATGGCGATTGATCATGCTTATCTGGCGGTTGTTAGTTAAAAAGATAATACTAGAAAACAGTCCATGTTGCGGCTGTGATATATATGTCACGATCGTAAATCTTTGATTGGCAATCTTCTATTTCTGAAGTAAACGAGTCGCGACCGCGAATGATTATCGCGACCATGAATTGAGTTTTACTCAGAATTCTTCTTGTAACTTCACCGATATTCGACAGCTTTGATCTTAAGCTAAATCTTTAAGTTCCACGCATCTTTTTGCACCTTTTTCACTCCTTTTTCATAGAATTCCACTTTAGCTCATTTTACTCCGAAGATGTACCTAGTATCTGCATTTGCATAAAAAACAACTATATACTACGTGAAATCTTTTATATGAAGTATAAAAATGACTAAAACTACAGTGTTTATTATATAAAATTAATGTGATAATAAGTGTAATTATACACTTATCAATTACCACATAGGTAACTTGGTCACCTCACTCACATCTCTCATGTTAACATGTCACACCGACATTGTAGAAATCTCAAATCCAACCCCCATTGTTGGATTTTCATTTCCACATGTTTTCATTTTTACCTAACAACTAACTTGTTTATTTCAAATGGATTGACATACATGTTATTTCACATCATGGCATGCTAACCCCTTGTGAATGCAGCCATAACATTAAAAATCTCATACATTAGCCACATCATGAGTCATATCACTAATCTTACATGCACGGCCTAATATTCTGCTCGTGTATCAAAGGGGCTTGGAAGAGGCCTGCTCGCCGCTTGGTCTGCGTTTCCCCATTGTGGCTAATCTAGAGGGGGTTCTGTACACTGACTCAAGTGAGGACTCGAGTTCAGACTCAGATTTAGTTCAACGCACTATTATGGCCAATCTACAAGGAGAAGGTGTGAGGGAAGATCACCTTGTCTATACGGGACAAAATTCTCAACAATCATCGGTGACCGCCAAGATTGCGGCTGCCATAAACGCCTTTGCCAACAGCGAACAGTTAGCTACGCTCATTCGCCAACATGTTGGGAGGACCCATACTGCAATGTCCAGCCCAGAGGTCACCCTCAACAATGTCAATCCAACAGGGGGATATCCTACCTCACATGCAGTATCCTCAACTCCTACTGCCATTTATCAATTCGGGGCAGGACAAAGTCAGCTCAACCAGACTCCGATTGGGCAGCCAGGATATAACTTTGCCAATCCTCCCCAATTCTTCCTGGGATAAATGGGGTAACCAGCATTAGCACTAGGGCCTTTCTACCAAGGAATGACCCAACACCCTATTCCTAACTAGAGTACGTCGGTCTCTTCACAGTTCCAGGCAACTCAACTGCCCCATTTCGTGGCATATCCCTAGGGGAAATATGGCTCTTATCCAAGCGCAGGGAATGCCATCCTCCAACAACCTAGCATGGCATAACTATGGTAACAGTTCTTGGCCACTCAAGGTGGCCACCTAAGGAACACATACCCTACGCAATCGACAATGGGAGAAGAGGAAAGCTTACCCCCAAACTTCGCAATGCCGCAGTTTGAGAAGTACGTAGGATCTGGCGACCCGCCTGCTCACTTAACACATTATCAGACGGTGATGAGAGTATTGAGGGTCAGCGATCGAATGATGGCTAAGCTTTTCATCGTCACCTTGGACCACCCAATCAATGAATGGTACAGCCACCTTCTGTTGGACATAGCCACTGATTGGAACAACCTTGCTCAGGCTATGCTAGGACATTATGGTTTCAACTCTTAGATGGAAACCACAATGCAACATTTGGAGGCCATAAGGTAAAGGCAGGGTGAGAACTTCAAATCTTACTATACACGTTGAATGGCCACACAGGTTAGGCTGCAGACTCGTTTAACCCTACCGGAGATGATAACAATGCTGCTGGACGGCGCACTGCCACCATATGGGAACAAATTCGAATCTGATAGCTTCTCTAGCTATCAAGAAGTGTTTGAGAAGGCAGAGCAGATGGAGCACTTCGAATTCATGGACACCTATAGGGGGCACTAACCCATGATGAATTATTATGTAATAAATTAGCTTTTAGCTATTTTGCCCATGAGGCTTTTGAATTATTTTTGAATAAATTGAAATTTGTTTATTTGCTTGATATGTTATCAATGACATCATGCATTCTCATAAACATATACATAATGTTTTTAGCATACGTGACACATCATTTCATGAAATTAATTTGGGTATAAATGGATTCCCCATAATAAATTCAAATGATTTGACTCTTGAGAGAAAGTGAGAGATAAATAAATGTACTTAGACAACACGTGATAGCAATCGCCTCATCATACAAGGATGAAAGATCAATGGAAAGATCTCCAAGCATGAAATGTCTACTGACTCA
>CATIWQ010004589.1:0-13955 GCA_949673415.1 Euphorbia schlechtendalii
TTTCCTCATTTGTGCCCAAATCAGTCCCAACACGTCTTTATCTCCTAAATAAACATAATTTCATCACAAATTAGTAGTATACCATTCAAATGCTCAATCAAAATAATACTAAAATGTGTTAAATATGCATGTTATCAATGAATTAATTTAAATAAATAAATTTCAATTTTTTTTGAATTATGACATCAATTAAGTGTTTTACAAATTTGTTGCAATAAGCACAAAAAGTGTTTCAAATGCGACATAAGTATTTTTAAAAAAGTGTTGCAAAAATTGGACATGGTGTTGCAAATATGCTAAAAGTGTTATAAGAAAAGGGTTGCAAAAAAACAAAAAAAGTGTTACGACGACGACGGGTGTTTTTTGCAACACAATAGAAGCTTTGCAAGTAGTAAAAAAAGTGATGCAAAAAGTCACTTGTCACAACACATTTCTTAGTGTTGCGAAAAAAAGAAATGTGTTGCGAAAATGACTTTTCACCAGGGAAGCATCACCAACGACCTTTTTCAAGGAAAAGTGTTGCGACAAGTGCTTTTGCAACACTTTTGGCACTTTAGGCAATAGACTTTCATTGTTGCGATAGACCATCTATGGAGTAGTGATATGAAATGACTTTTATCAATATAGTACAAATGAATTACGACGATTATATAAACTTGGATAACAATACTACTATGCTTAGTAAGGGTCGCTCTCACATAGTCATATTTAGCAAGTTACCATTCCAAAAATGTTGGCTCACTAAACAGCGTTATAAACACAGATCTAGTGATTATACACAATCTCGTTAACACCGAAACTACTCTTAAAGTTAACTCAAAAGCATATAACTTGATTAATATAAATGACTCAACACGAAATACATATTATGACACATAGACATATCATAAACTTCGAAATAGAAAGTATAAGTACAAAGGAAAGCAACTTTGTAAGGTACGCAAGTGAAATCTAAAGTTGATCAAACCGTATCCACTCTTTAATGGGAGTCATCAATTCTCACAATTCCTATGTCTACTTTGAATTCGGTCTCGACTCGTACAGAACCTCCGCTAAGATCCTATTCTTTCTAAATATCAAACAAACGAATATTGAAGAACCAAAACTTTTATTGATAAGTGATTTGCATTTACACTTATACAACAATCGCTTGAATATGTAGAGAAATCTAGTGATCTAAATAAGGTTCAAATCACTTATACATTTTCTCGCTAACTTAGAACGAAACAAACTCTACATGATTTTTCTCTCTATCTAAACACCATATATGCCACTCTCACTCTATCTACCACCCATTCCATGAAATTGGTGAGGGTTGCGTCTATCCATACGAAGAGTTGTGTCCATTAGCGAAAGATTACATCATTTCATTGTGATTGGTTGAATTGATTTGATCTTATCCATAATGGAAATGCAACTTTTCATGATTGGTTGACTTCCAAAAGGTGTCTTTTCATTTGGTAGTTGATGGCAGTTGATGGCGGTTGATCGTTCTTATCTGGTGGTTAATAGTTGAGAAGAGCTGACCAAAAAACCGTTAAAGTCATGATCGTGAATACTTGGTCCGCAAATTTCTATTTTGAAGAATACTAAGTCATTACCATGAATGGTTGTCATGACCATGAATTGTATTTTTCTTCAGAATCCTTCTTGTAACTTTATCGATCTTCAACAGCTTCAATCCTAAGCCAAATCCTTAAGTTCCACACATCTTTTTGCACCTTTTTCACTCTTTTTCCATAGATTTCAAACTTTAATCATTTTACTTCCAAGATTTACATAGTACCTGCATTTGCATAAAAAACAACTACATACCATGTGAAATCTTTTATATGAAGTATAAAAATGACTTAAACTATGGTGTTTAATGTGTAAAATTATTATGATAATAAGTGTAACTATACACTTATCATGGAGTAAGCGGTGAGTAGGCTTTTCGCAACATGCTTTTTCCAACCTGAGGTACACAAGAAGATTGTTAGGTCATGCACATTAGCCCATTATGCATGAAATGTAAATGTTATGGCTACATACACAAAGGGTTAACATGCCATGATGCGAGATAAATAGAATTTTTATCAATCCATTTGAAACAAATGGGGTTAGTCATTAGATAAGGTGATAAAATGCGAAAATGAAAGCCCAACTTTTAGGGGTGGGTTTGAGATTTGCACACTATCCATGTGGCAGCGTGACAAGAATGATGTATTGTAAATGTGATGAGGTGACCAAGTTAACCATGTAGGAATAGGTCAATAATTTGAGATTTCGTATTGTGACATACCTTGATGAAATTGCATAAAATTTAAAGAGTATGAAAATAACTACCATGTGTGGCCATTAAATGAATGATTTGGTTATTTTTCCCAATTAGGGCAGAGTTTAGGATGCCCGTGTGGTCATCGCTATTTAAGGGTATGTGGTGATGCATGAATCATTACCCCATGTGGGCAAATGGTTCGTGTATTAAGCGTATACCCTTGAAGATTTAGTAAGGCTTTCGAAATAAATTCGCTCCATGTGGGCTTAGGTTCGGATGATGCGGGAAATATATAGTTTGAGTATGTATTTGCTCTATTTGGGCTATTTAGTGTGTGTAATCGACCCATGTGGGATATGTATCAGATGCCAAGTGGGCATCCCGCAAAAGTTTGGGTATAAAAGTATGTTTACCCCATACCAGCTAAGAGTCGGATATCATGTGGATATCACACTAAAAAGGGTAAATGATGTTCCATGATTTTAATTAGTTTCATGTTGTCCTAAGGTGACATGATCTCAATTGTAAACTAATCCTAAGTGTGAGTGACACCGAATAGGCTTCATGAAAATGAGCACATTATATGTCCGTTTCATATTATCTTGTTATCATGAGTGTGTGCATTCAAGTGTCAACATTAAGATTCATGGTTAGAATGGCACATTTGTATAATGCATGACGAATCGAAAGTAGTAAACACGTACCACATAGCATGCAACATCTAACTTCCAACCATACAACTCCTGCGAGTAAGGTTATAGGCTAGTCTCTATCCTAAGTTTAGTTCATATTAGTACCACGATGATACTAAGGAGTGCACCTGCAAGAAAAATAAAATGCATGATTGTTTGTTTGGTAACACCCTAGGGAAAATGCCTAAGGCTTATCTACCTGAGGTTTGGTTTTTAGGTTGCTGATGTAGAAGATTCTTGTTGCACTAAAATACACTCCAAGCCTCTCCCCAAATGGGTTCTAACGAGGGAGGTACATGCGATATGGCAACAAGTGCTCCACCCGTTTAAGTACTATATTTTCTTAGGGAGGCAGATTAGTACAAGAGAAAGTTTTGCGGTAATAAGGTAGCTTAAAATTATGGGCTAATCCCCTCTATTGCAATGCGAATTATAAATATGTCATAATGAAGAAAATACGAAATAATGTGATCAACAATTTTACGCACCCCTAAAAGTTGAGAGCGTTTAAGAAAATATAAAACCTTTGAAAAAGAGTTTAAGAAAAATCCCCAGTGGAGTCACCACTATGAGTGGACGACACGGAATCGATGGGTTGAGAGCGTGCTGTGATGAGAGGCCTGGTCCACTGGGGTGTTTTTGTGAAAATAAAATAGGGGAGAGGCGAGGTCCACTAGGTCGGGGACCTAAAAGGTTTGAAAGAGAATGCGAAAATGATTTAGATCATCACAACCTAAATCGACCGTCTCTTAGTGTAGAGTGTCCACCTGAATTTTCTCTTCTAGTAATTAAAGTTCTGTAAGGCTTAACGTCTAGGGGATGACCAACTAGGACATAGAGATTCGGGTTAGGGATAAGTTGCTTACTACTTATTGGATCACATTACATTACATTACATCTATAGAAAACCGTGTTTTTTAATTATGCATATTCGTAGTTATGTCATTTTCGTGTTTATAATGTATGATTTAACGTGTATGCGGAAAGTAGTAAATCAATACATAAAGTGATAAATAAATGATGAAAAGTAAAGATTAAAACTTACAAAACATCGGGGGATGGAACCGCACACCTAATCTATTAATTACATTTCCTTACCCAAAAATGAAAATGCAATTCATACATCTAACCTAATCTATCTGCACCCACAAAGGTTAGCGCAACATTTTCATGTATGTATGTATGTTTGATTTGATTTTAGTGAGGCCTGTGTGGCCTAATAAAAATATCAGTGATTGAGAATTTCTTATTTAGAAATTAAAGGATTCATTTTATTAACATGTAGGTTGCTCATTTTAATTAGTGAAAATGCTCGCATGGTAAGAACGTGATGAATGTTATCCATGAATAATTTTTATTCCCTTCGTGGGGGTATTCTAACAAGGATCTCCATAATCAAATAAATTGAAAAGAAATAGAAAATAAGGAAGAATGTTTATATAAAATAAATACAATAGAAATTAAATAATTAAAAGCGTAAATCAATTCTTTGGTCAACATGTAGAATAAAATAAAGTACAAAAATCATGAGAAGAAGCAACTCTAGGAACTCAGAGGCTTACCCTTTCAGTGCGAATCCACTTCGATGTATCTGCTTGGTCCTTGTGAGCGCTTCTCGTTCATCTTTAGTTTAGTTTCATGATTAAAAAAAAAATCTAGAATTAAAATGTGTTTTTAATTCCAAAAGAAATTTGGAATTTTTTTTCTGAAAATTTTTGGCCTATTTCACTAAAAATTCCCCTACTATTTATAGGGGAGATTTCCTGAAAATTTCGGACCAAAATTCCAGTGACGGGGTTTGTCCTCGTCGGAGCGCTACCGAGGCAAATGCTGGCCTCACCAGCACTCTGGTTGGTGACAAGGCCAGTTAACCCCGATTTTCATTTTTTTACGTGTATATATATATATATATATATATATATATATATATTATTTCTTAATTATTTTTTATTAATTAATTAAGAAAGGAGACCATTAATCAATTTGTACTAAAATCTAATTTTTCCAAGTCCTTAAAAATATAAATTCAAGACCTTGAAAAAATTAGTGATGAGGAGAACTCCCATTTGAAGCTCGCTGGATAATTAAAAATTGTGTGATTCAAGGATTAAATCCCAAAAAGTTGTCATCATCGAATGTGCGAGTTGGTACAAAATCTTGAGCTCACACCTGCGCAGCTGCCCCGTGAGCAAAACTTGCTCGTAGGCCACTAGCATACACCAGCTTTGGGCTAGCACATTCTAGCGGGCAGGATAGCCCGCAAGCCCAGCTTGTGGGACAAGGCAAGCCCTTTAAGGCTTGCCTTATGCAGCTATACACAGCTCGTGTAAGGTGGTTGTGAATGGGACAACGTGTGGAGCCTAGGGCTTCGCACGGTTGACCCGTCAGTGGGATGGGGATTTTTCCTATTCTACATTGTTAAAAAGGGGAGCTTTTAGCTCCCTTTCTCCCTATATATAGCCTCCTCCTACTCCTTTGTTTCTCACTTCAGCTCAACCTTCCCTTTGAGTTTTGCCATCTTTTCTTCACTAGTTTTTGTAATATCCTCCATGAGTGTCTCCAACATCGCAAGAATTCTTTTGAAGGCTTATTCAATTTTTAAGAGTCTTGTTAGTAATATTTTCAGGTTGGTCATCGAGTGGTCTAGCAGCTACAATCTACCAACGAGTTCTTCCTCAAAGGGAGGTTTTGATCGGTGAAGATTTGTGTGGATCAATCATAGAGGCTATCCTAGTTCCGAGACTAGTTCTATCGGAGTCTTGTCCAATTATTCTAAGGGAACGCAACACAAAAGGGGAGGCACACATCGACTGGTAATGCTCTAAACTTAGATGCTACGTTTCTTTTAATAGGTTTTATAAACATACAAGACTCTATGAAACGTTTCAATTATATTATATCAATCATGGCATGCTTAGGAGATCCTTTAGGGTTAATTTTAAGTTTTGAAATTCCATCTTGCAAGTTTGCATGTTCAATTGCTATCTTCATTAATCAATAGTGGTATCAGAGTTTGTCTTATGTTATGTATGATTGATGATAATATGTTGAAATTATATTTTCCATGAATTGATTAAATTATGATATGCATGACTTAGGTTTCAATTCTTGTTATAGAAAACAATTTGATAACTAGACTAAGGTTTTGCTCAAACTTAGTCTAGGTGAGTATCATATACATTAAAGATGTTTTACCACACGTGTAAATGCTTTAAATTGAGGGTCGTCCAATACTTCACTCAATTAAAAGAATGAAATATTTAAATCATAATTGTGTATGATACAACAAATTGAAGTGCCCGTAATTATTTTGGTAAGGATTAGACTTTGCTGCTCATTCACTTAAAGGGGGCCTCTCGTATTTAGAAATCTCCATCGGTATTAGGTTTAAGCATACCCAAGAGACTTTTATAACTTAGTTGATTTTTAATATGGGAATTGGATTCCGCATATGGTTTTACAAGCATGGTTTAAGTTACTAAATTAAAACTTATAGACATGGGTAACATGAACCTTATTTGTTTTGCATGCTATGCGGAGTCTTGGGATAGTTAAAATGATTATGATGTATCAGTATTGAGCATGTTCCCTTAGTTTAATAATGCTAAAAATCCCAGAATTATTATTATCATAATCATATCCATTGTATAAGACCTAGACTAGGGCAAGACAAGTTGCACCAATAAAATCCCTACAACAATATTAAGGCAGTGAATTGTCTTCCCAGCATAGGTCATGATACGAACCTTATTAATAGATGTAAGAACATGTACAACATGCTTTCCTTTAAAATGTGTTTGGTCATGAGACTAGATGGGGTTAATGCCTTAACCAAAATGGGTTATAATTATTGTCCAAATTAGTAGACCTAATGCCAGATTGGAGATGCATTTGAGGAGTCGTACAATTGGGTACGCACTTCTCGAGAAAGATAACTCAAATAGATTAGCAATTGCATGGGATGCAAATGGATTGGTTCCAACCATATTTATGTTGTTATGGCTTGACCTACTATAGCGGGGGTCATGATTAATGGCTATAGATGCTACCTACTAAGGAAATTTGGTTGGGAAAAATTTCCCATAGTTAAATAGAAGGGGTTATTTAAATGTCGATAAAAATAGTAGGAATTATGAATTTAATTACAGACCTTATATTAAATGGATGTACATATACTAATGTCAGAATAATTTCTATCTTATATCTAGGTTGAATATGATCACTAAAGAAAATACTCAAATTGATATCGGTCCTCTTGTCAACATAAAGTAAGAATGCTTTTGCATTTGAGATGAATGATTATGAGAGGTATAAGGGAAATATTGAGTTTGCTGCAAAACTCATGTTAGACAACATACTGCCAAAGTACACACATGTGTACAAAGGGTTGAATCTCTCAACCATGATTCATCATCTCAAATCAGTGGAAGGTTTGGAAGATAGAGTGTTCCACAGTAAGTTACAAGGAGACACCTCAGCAATGGAGTTGGTCATATACATATATGATAACTTTGAGAAACTAAGAGAGTCGGGAGTTGAGTAAAGTGAGAATTTTTTGAAGGAAATGATATTAAATTAAGTGGATTAAAAAATAAATATGATTCCTTCAAAAAGATTCTTAAGGAGTGTTCTCCCAACTATACCTTGACCCAACTCATGGACTTGATCAAAATTTATGAGATTGAGTTTAGAAATAAACTCAACGACCAAGTGAATGCTGAGGACCTTAAGTTGAAGAAACTTAAAGGTTTAAAAGTCAAGAGATAGCTCATGAAGAAGTTAGAGTTGAAGAGAGAAAATATTTCTGTTGGAACAAGCTTATCGTATAATGATGAAGGCTATGGCTCAAATTTCTAAAGGTATATTCATATCTGAGATTTTCTCTACAGTTCCTTATGAGTCTACATGGGTATTAGATACTGGCTATGGTATTCATATTTGTACTTTTGTGCAGGGGTTGCGGAGTAGTAGAAGGCTTCGAAAGAGGGAAATGGACCTAAGAGTTGGAAATGGAGCACGTGTTGCTGCAACAGCTATAGGGACATATAGCCTTCATTTTCCAAGTGGCGTAGTTTTAGTTTTGAACAATTACTACTATATTCTTGTTATCACTAAGAATATTATTTCTATTGTGCGTTTAACAATAGATGTATTTGAGATTTTATTTTCTTATAATAATTGTCAAATTCGACATGATAAAGTTTTTTATTCTTGTAGAATATGTGTTGATGTCATTTATGTTCTAGATACTAAAACTAAAATTTAGCATTTATGTTCTAGATACTAAAATAAAAATTCTAAATATGAACATTTTAAAGAAATCGAAGTTAGATAATGAGAAATCCTCATACTTATGGCATCGTCATCTAGGCCATATAAATGAGACTTGCTTAACTAAGTTACAAAAATGTGGTGACTTGGGCCCAATGGAATGGGAATCCTATGGGGCATGCAAACCTTGTTTAAAAGGAAAGATGACTAAGAAACCTTTCAAAGGAAAGGGTCAGTATGCCACTAGTACTTTGGAAATAATACATTCTGATGTATGTGGCCCAATGTGTATTAAGACACATAAGGGTTTCGTCTACTTCATAACCTTTATCGAACCATGATATGGTTATTTGTACCTAATGAGGCACAAGTCTTAAAATTCTGAGAAGTTCAAAATGTTTCGAACTGAAGTAGAGAAATAACTTGGGAAAAGTATCATGACCCTTCGATCTGACCAAGGCGGTGAATACTTAAGCCAAGAGTTTTAGGATTATCTAAGGGATAATGGTATTTTATCTCAATTGACATCTCCTTATACACCCCAACACAATAGAGAGTCAAAAAGGAGAAATTGAACCCTACTCAATATGGTTCAATCCATGATGAACCAAGTAGAACTCAACAGATCCTTTTGGGGTTATGCGTTTAAGAGCATAGTTTATATTCTTAGCAGAGTGCCCTCAAAATTAGTTGATCAAACGCCATACGAAATGTTGTATGGTAAGAAATCAGCTCTTTCTCACTTGAGAGTTTGGGGTGTCCTATTTATATAAAGAGGATAAGTTCAGATAAGTAGGGTGCTAAGTCTGACATGTGTTTGTTTGTGGGTTACCCTAAGGAGACTATGGGTTACACCTTTTGTGATCCCAAGGAACAAAAGGTGCTTTTTTTTAAATGCTCAATTCCTCGAGAAGGAGCATATACTTGCGAAAGTTAGTGGGAGCAATCATAATTTAGGCACTCAAGAAGATCAAATAGACAATCAACTAACTGTTCCTACACTTGTTATACAAGAAAGTGTAAGCATGGAATAACCTATTATAACACTGATATTGTATAGGTCAAGTCGGGCTCTAATCGCTCCTGAGCAATACGATAGTTTCATCACTGATGATAAGTATATTTTCCTTATGGAAGATGATGAGCCCGAGATTTAGAAGGTGTCAATGGAAGGCTTAGAGTTTGAAAAATGGTTTACAACCATAAGTTTGAGATGGACTCCATGTACGAAAATCAAGTTTGGAGCTTGGTTGATGCTCCAAGTGGGATTAAACCCATAGGATGCAAGTGGGTTCAAGAAGAAAACTAATAAGGATGGTAATATAATTATCTATAAAACGAGGTTAGTTGCAAAAGGTTACATTCAAAAGGAAGAAATTGACTATGATGAAACCTTTTCACATGTAGCCATGTTGAAGTTTATCAGAATACTCGTTATCTTCGTTACTCATAACGATTATGAGATATGGTCGATGGATGTGAAAATAGCATTTCTTAAGGGGAAGTTAGATAGGGATGTATACATGATACAACCCAAAGGTTTCACATCCCTGAATGGCTTGATGGTATGTGAGTTGCAAAGGTCCATTTATAGACTTAAGCAAGCATAAAGGAGTTGGAATATTAGGTTTGACGAGACAATCTGAGAAATTGGTTTTGTAAGAAATACTAATGAGCCTTGTGTATATAAGAAGGCTAGTGGGAGTGTGTTTGTTTTCCTTGTATTATATGTCAATGACATATTACTAATAGGAAACGATGTTCTTTTTCTTCAGATATTATAGTCATGGTTTTCAAAGAAGTTCTCCATGAAAGACCTTAAAGAAGGAGCCTTTATACTAGGTATAAAGATCTACCATGATAAATCTAGAAGGCTGCTAGGTCTTTCTCAATGTGCATAGATAGATAAGGTTATGGATAGATTTAACCTTGGGTAGTCAAGAAAGGGTGTTCTCCCAATATCTCACGAGGTTAACCTTTCTAAATCTGATTGTCCGAGAACATAAGAGGAGAGACTATGCATGAATGGAATACCCTATGCCTCAGCTACAGGATCCATCATGTATGCTATGGTATGTTGGTTAATCAAGATAGTAATTGAACATGCATGGGTTGCAAGGTGAAAATCAAAAACTTAAAATTAACCTGAGGATCTCCTAAGCAGGCTATGATTGTTATAATCTAGGTTAAAACGTTCCATAGATAATTTTAGGTTTATATAACATATAAAGAAACCTAGCATCTAAAGATTTAAAGCATTACCAATTGATGCATGCTTGATCTCTCTTTTGGTAGTGGCGTTCCATTTAGAGCAATTCCAATATCACAAGCTTCCAAACTAGGAGAGCCTCTATGAATTGATCTACATGGATCTTCACCTATCAAAACCTTGAAGAGGTAGAACCTGTCGATAAAAAGTAGTTGCTAGACTACTTCCAAATAAACCCAAAAATTCGAAACATAAAACTTACTTAAACTTTGAGCCTTCTAAAAGAAATTTTTGATTTGTTTAGAGAAACTCGTGGAAAATCTCGCACAACAAAAGAAGAGGAGAGTAGAAATTAAAGAGAAATAAGCTCAATGTTTTTTGGTGTGCATAGAATAATGAGGCTTTGAAAGCCTATTTATAGGGAAAAGGGGGGAGTGTTAGACTCCCCCTCTAACTCTGCATGGGATAGGATAAATCATATCCCAAACAGGCGAGTCAGTCACGGGTGTAGGGTAACCCATGGGTTTCATGAGTGGGCTTCCCTCCTCAATCGCAAGCCCATGCTTGAGGTCCATGTTGCGGGCTTGTGGCTGCAAGCCTGTGCAAGAGCTGCCAAGGGCAGCGCTTGCACGCTTGTAGCTTGCTAGCATGCGGGCTTACTCCGGGCGCTAGCGACCGGCAAGCTTTTCAACTCACGGGGTAGCCGTGCGGGCTCTACCTCAAACAACATGTGTTCTTTTCGGAGCCCACTTGCAACGGGATATTTCCCTTGCTCACTTTGACTATTTTTCCCTATCTTTTCATTATTTAATTGAATTATTAATTTGGTTAAACCAATTAATAATTCCTCTCATTGATTTCTATTTGCAAGCTTTCGACTCTAATGACTCCTAGGATTTTATGTTTAATAATCAAGCCAAAAACCTTGTCCGCCACTTTTCTACCGATAACATATAAGTTCAAAATATGAACAGGTGTTGTAAGTATCGCTTTTCTAAATAGAAAAATGGTGACCACTGCAAGTATACAGTTACGATGTAGTTTTAAAAGATATCAATCCCATAGGGAAGGACTAGCTCTAAAGATCAACAAGAAAAACGGAATAAAGAAAATAAAATATTTTTGGATTTTATTTGGGAGGAATAAAATGAAGAATGGATAGATATATGTATGGAAGACTAGAGAAGATAAAAGTATATAGATTTTTTCTTCGAAATAAGTATAGTAAGGAAAACATGCAAGTTCAACAAAGTTATTATGTTCACTAGACTAATTTAACATAATCGGTTCTAAACACTCAAATTTTCAATGATTCATCGCAGAGCAACACATTAAATGACTTTTCTAAATCTAGTGCAAATGAATTAAGATGATTATATAAACCTGGACAACAATAGTACTATGCTTAGTACGGGTCGCTCCCACATAGCCACATTTAGCAAGTTACCATTCCAAAAATGTTGGCTCACTAAACAGAGTTAAAATCACAGATCCAGTGATTATATACAATCTCGTTAACCCTGAAACTATTCTTAAAGTTAACTCAAAGGCATATAACTTGATTAATATAAAAGACTCAAAATGAAATACGCATTATGATACATAGACATGTCATAAACTTCGAAATAGAAAGTATAAGTAGAAAGAAAAGCAAAGTTGTGAGGTATGCAAGTGAAAGCTAAAGTTGATCAAACCATATCCACTCTTTAACGGGAGTCGTCAATTCCAGCAATGTCTGCTTTGAATTCAGTCTCGGCCTGCACAGAACCTCTGCTAGGATGCTATTCTTTGTGAATATCGAATAAATGAATGTTGAAGAATGAAAACTTTTATTGATAAGTGATTTGCAAGTACACTTATACAATAGTTGCTCGAATATGTAGAAAAATCTAGTGATCTAAACAAGGATTCGAATAACTTAAACATTTTCTCACTAACACTTACAAACATAGCAAAAAGTAGATATTTTATTCTCTAGCTACACATACTATACGTAATCCTATAATTGCACTTTGTAAGGTTTGGAGCCCTATTTATAGAGTCCGAAGGGTTTTTTCTATCGATACGAAGAGTCTTGTCTATTGGCGAATGATTGTATCGCTTCATTATGATTGGTTTAGAAGCTTCAATCTTATCCACAATGGATAGGCATCTATTCATGATTAGTTGACTTTTGATAAGTGTCTTTTCATTCGTAGTTGACGGTTGATTATTCTTATCTGGCGGTTGGTAGTTAAGAATATTTGACAAAAAAACCATCTACATCGCGACAGCGATATATAAGTCACGACTGTGAATCTTTGTTTGATAATTTTCTTTTTCTGAAGTTTATCAAGTCGCGACCGTGAATTGTTGTCATGATCATGAATTGTGTTTTTCTTCAGATTTCTTCTTGTAACTTCACTGATCTTCGACAGCTTCGATCCTAAGCTAAATCTTTAAGTTCCACGCATCTTTTCGCACCTTTTTCACTCTTTTTACATAGATTTCCACTTTTATTTATTTTACTCCCAAGATTTACCTAGTATCTGCATTTGCATAAAAAACAACTACATACCACGTGAAATCTTTTATCTGAAGTATAAAAATGACTTAAACTATAGTGTTTAATGTGTAAAATTATATTGATAATAAGTGTAATTATACACCTATCAGAGTCCATCTCCGATCTCATGACTAAAAGCCATTTATCAGATTCTGAGCCTTCCATTGCCTCCTTGTAAGTCTTGGGCTCATCATCTTCCATAAGGAATAGATGTTTATCATCAGTGATGACAAACCCGTATCGCTCGGGAGAGATTGGAGCCTGACCTGACCTACGCAATGTTGGTGTTATAATAGACTGTTCTATGCTTACACTATCTTGTGTAACAGGTGTAGGTATAATCAATTGACTGTCTATTTGATCTACTTGAGTACCTAACTCAAGAATGCTCCACTAGCTTTCTCAAGTATATGCTCGTTCTTGAGGAATTGAGCATTTCTTGAAACAAGGATTGTCTATTCCTTGGGATTATACAAAGCATACCCTATAGTCTCCTTAGGGTAGCCTATAAACATAAATTTATCAAACTTAGCACCTAGCTTATCTGAACTTATCCTTTTAACATATGCAGGACATCCCCAAACTCTCAGGTGAGAAATAGCAGGTTTCTTACCATGCCATAACTCGTATGGAGTTTGATCAACTAATTTAGAGGGCACTCTATTTAGTATATAAACTGCTATCTCAAGTGCATAACCCCAAAAGGATCTGCTGAATTTTGCTTGGCTCATCATGGACCAAACCATATCGAATAGGGTTCGATTCCGCCTTTCTAACACTCCATTGTGTTGGGGTGTATAAGGAGGTATCCACTGGGATAAAATACCATTATCCCTTAGATAATCCTGAAACTCTTGACTTAAGTATTCACTGCCTCGATCAGATCAAAGGGTCTTGATACTTTTCCCAAGCTGTTTCTCTACTTCAGTTTTGAATTCTTTAAAAGGATCAAAACTTTCAAACTTGTGCCTCATAAGG